>BMAV01022867.1:234305-281403 GCA_019973955.1 Trichonephila inaurata madagascariensis
CCCCCCCCAACTTTCCAAAAGCCTTAAGGTCGTATCACACGTAGATTTTTGGTGCAATGTTTTCGATCAATTTTTCGTCCTATCTGAGAGTGAAAGGTTGCCCGCAGACAAAACGACATGCTCTGACGTCAGCCGCGCTCGTTCTCCAGTTTGAAACATTACCCACCGAATTTTCTGCTTCGGCAAACGAACATCCAAAATTATTTCTTTTATTTCATTTACGCTTTTGTTGACGGGCGTAAACAGAAATAGAGCCCCATTCTATTTAAAATATTATACGCCGTTAAAATATTATACGCCGTTAAAATATTATACACCATTAAAATATTACACGTCATATGTGATGCGTTTGAAGAATTCGAAGTCGCCATCTTGTTTATGCCGAAGGACATCGGAGAACCCCATTGGCTGGAATTTCAAGCAACTTTTATTTGGAACAACTTTTTGAGCTGGCTAGCAAGAAGTTCTTCGAAAGCCGTTGTTATGGCAACTGAGTAAAAATTGCACGAATTGGACGAAAAATTGCTCTAAACGTGTTAGTGTGATACGGCCTTGCTGATGTAATAGCCAGACATGAACTCGCCTCCCATCCAGTTAAGAAGCACTTCATTCCAGATCTTAATTGTAACCGTGTAATTTCAACCACTGTAGTCAGACTACGTACAAGACACTTTAAAGGGATGAAAATATACTCTTTAAGCCAAAGAAGTTATACTACTTGTGTCCTTCATGTCCTGACAATCAACTTTCTCCTAAATATATATTTAATTGTCCTTCCATATTGGCTTAACTCCACATCCTAGACCTAAATTCCATGGAGCATCAATTGCTTTATTCGCTAAAGGCCGGCGACATAGCCATTTTGAACGTCTTCGGTGCCATTTGATTTCACTGCATGGACAAGACAACAACAACTCTTATATTATTGTTGATCTTGTTAACGGTGCCTGTTAGGATATTTAACATATTCGAGTATTTTTTTGATTAAATATATTCGTAAACTGAAATGCAGCATTTTAGTTTTCAATAAATTTCTTTCCTGATGTCGGTTTTAAAATTTATAATTCATATCATAAAATTTACATATATGTTTAAAAAAAAAACTTTTCGAAATAATATAACAATTATATCCATTTCATGAAATACACAAAAAAATTATAATAGTTATGTCAAATAAAAATAGAAATATTCAATTTTGATGTAAAATTCATAGTTTATTCAGTAATATATCACAAATACATTCATTGACATCAAGATAACAACCATAAGAAAAGACCTATCAATACTTAAATACATCCATATTTAACTAATATCTATAAGTAGCAGTTCTAATTATACAATTTTATTATTCCACTTAAATTCACGAAAAAATAGTAACCTTAATAGGCAACGAATGAATGCACAATAAATGGCACCACTTAGAATGAAGCACATGTAGATATAATTAAAAATGGCTTTTTCACAGTTTTTAAATTCATTATATAGAATACATATATAAATTGATAAAAATGTTTAATAGATAACAGTATCTTCACAACATATACAGTGGACCACAAAAGTGTTCGTGCACTTGCAATTTTCTATAAAATTTAATGTTTTCGACTAATATAAAATCAATATATTGGAATAGTAATTTTTTTATAACATCTGCAACTTATTCTTTTTGGAATACCATAACCAATTCATAAGACATATTATAATTATTATTTAAAAAATTAGTAATAAAAAACTACTAAAAAATTACGCTACAAAAGTCTTTTCGTACACTTCAAACAATTTCAACAAAGCTTTAAATATTGTATTTTTTTTTCTTAATTTAACTTAGTATGTGATATATTTTAGAGTCTACAATAACTTTTTAACGTCTTGTTATAGATTTCGTGAGATTTTTGTAATTTCTGCATCGATGTTCCTCCATTCTTCTGTGATTATTCTTTTTAATTCCCATTTTGTTTTTTATATGTCATGTTTTCTTTTTTTTTAAAATCAAATTCTCACGAAATGTGTTCTTCTAGGCTTAAATTAAATGATTTAGGACTTATTCCAATAAGAACCAGCCGGAGATATTATAAAAAAATTACTATTCCGATATTTTAATTTTTATTAGTCGAAAGCATTAAATTTTAATGAAAATTGCAAGTGTACGAACACTTTGTGGTCCACTGTATGTGAATAGTTTCTATAGAAGCATATAAATTTGTGCACATGTGCAAAAGTCAAAACTAATTCATATATTTAGAATAAAATGAAAATAAACACATATTTATGAAAAGAACAAGCGTATCAAAATAAAATAAAAGCAATGTTTCATCATTTCTTTTTTATTAAAATGTCAATTATATTAAACAATCTAGTTTTTGTTTTAACAAGTATTTCATTGAGTGATCTGATTTCAACGATTCAAAATATTGTAAAATTCATTTGATATACTGTATTTAAATAACCCTAAAATTATATCTAAACATTATAAGCTTATTTTAGAGTAAAAATAACCCTAATTAATCTTCAAGGAGTTTTTTTTTAAATGTTCAAAATTGGTGGGAATTTACCAATTTTTTAATAGCTAAAAGGTTATTAACCTTACTTTAAGCCAAAGGAAACTTACAAAAATCAGATGAAAGCGATATTTATATATAGTTTGCTTCTTCTTGATAAAACTCTAAAATCTAAAATAAATTTTTTTTGAGATTTTTAAAAAAAAATTATTTTTACTATCGCTTGCTCTTTCTTAAAGTTATAAGCTTTTTCTTTTTTAATCTCAAGTCACATTTTCGAATGTTTTCACAGTTCAGAAAAAGCAAATATTTCTTTAAGAACATCTTGTCATTTTTGCTTTTCTTGCAACATAAAGTATGTAAACATGCTTAAAAATGTATTTATATCTTCGACTGGCTGAGGCTTTGTGTTAATTTTTTAGGCTTTTTTCATTATAGGCTGATTTTTCTTGATACTTTACTTGGTATGGCAACATTTAATATTTTTTTTTCAAATTTCATGGAACTATTCCTCATTGGTATCAATGAAAAATAATTTACATTATTAGACATAGTTTCTCTAATCTTTTTGTGAAGATCTAATATTTCACTTGTTTTTTACGATGTTACTCTTTGATTATAAATATAAGTAAATTATTTTATTTTTTAGTTTTGATGGGTAATGACGCAAAATGCATTTTAAAATAACAAAAAATTTACGTGAAAAAACATACATAAATAAATTTAATGCTGAATTTGTAATTCTTTTTTCCTTAATGTCGAACATTGTCCAGTTTTAGCTTTTTTACTTAATGAATGGGTAGTATTTTGGATGATGTTTATTATATTCATGTCTGACTAATTAAATTTCGGCGCAATTTATTGGAAAAGGGCAATTTTTCGTAAAATGTATAACGTGATTGAACAAAATAAAAGCGTATAAACTTGCTTTGAAATTTTATTTCAGATCCATTTTTCGATATCTTTTAACTAAATTTGCTTAAAAATATATTTTAAACTAATTACAATAGTTTTTCATATATTTCGTCATAATTGTTTTTAAAAATATGATTCGTTAACAGAATAAAAAATGTCAAATTCTGAAAAATATTACAAATTTTGAAATTTTATTATATGAACGATAAAGTAAAACTTTTAATACTTTTATCATAAAACTTATGTCGATACTTTGGTACAATAATTTTGAAATTATTGTCAAAAAATACAAATCTAAAAACAGTCTGTTCAATTGCAAAATTTAAAAAAAAAATCGTTTTCATTAATAGCAGTAAAATCTATCCTTAGAAATTATAGAACCATAAACTAAATTTAATTGTTAATTTATTTAAATGTTAAACAAATTCAAATTATTTTTCGTTTTAAACTAAAATAATATATTTTTTCTGTTTGACTGATTTGGAACAATTTTCAGTTAGAAAAGTGATCACAGTTTCATATATAATGTTTATGTTTCAATGTATACGTCTGTTTATTATACTAAAATTTATTAACATTCTATGAATGCGTTCTCTCTCCGTAATTCCACTCCATTATTTTTTTTTCATTCAACATGTAATATGAAACATCATTTAGCGTCAAAGTACGGAATGGGAATGGATGTAACATATTTTACACTAGAAAAGAATGGAGCATATTTTACACCAGAAAAAAATGGAAAATATTTTAATTTAGAAAAAAGTAGAACATATTTTGCATGAGAAATAAAAATTAGAAAAAAAAGACATTTAAAAAAAAGTGAAACATATTTTACACTATAAAAAAATGGAACATATTTTACACTATAAAAAATGGAGCATATTTTACATTAGAAAGAAGTGGAACATATACACTAGAAAAAATGAAGTATATTTAACACTACAAAAAAAAAAAAAAAAAATGGAATATTTTTTTCACTAAAAAAAAAAATGGAATTTATTTTCAATTGACAGATATGATTAGTGTACTAAAATAAGCTGTTTTCTATTGGATAATTCAATCAACGTATGATATTAATGTTGGAACGTATTGTTATTTTTTAACTTGAAAGAATGCTTTGAGTTCGTGCCCTGTTCCTTTTCGTTATGCGGAGGTAGTCTTAATCAAATTGAAAATATATTATATTTTTTTACACCTTCTATACTCTTTCAACTCCAGAAATATATTCTACTTAATGAATAAGCGTAATGTATCACTGGAAAATTAATAAATTGATTTCTTAATACCCGGTGTAGTATAATTTTTTTTTCTGCTCTTAATGAAATATGCCATTGTCTGAAAGTTTAATTTCTTTCATATTATATTAATTGTTTATATTGCAATCAATAAATGTTTATTTCTAGCTTACATCAACTTTTGCACATTTCCACAATAACCATATTTTTTCATGATTATTACATATAAAGCATTAACTCTGTCTTTTGATATCATATACCTGAGAAATGTTTGCCTAAATGCGTTTCACATACAAAAAAGTATACATTTCGAACACACACCTATAACGTAGTTATTCTCTAACTATCATATCTTCATTAAATAAATCAATACAAATGATTGCCCAGGAAAACCTAGGGCAAGCATATTGCATTAATGTAGTGCATAGTGTGACAGGTATAAATAACGATAAAAGTCAATGAAGGAAAACACATTTACATTCAATAGAAACACTCAACTGAAACCAAAAGTGCATCTAGTCGAAGTAATATATTGTCGTTGATGAATAGAATTCTGCTTTATCGACAGTACATATTTTGATTCATGAACATATGACGAGATAAGTGGGAAAAATGGGGAAAAACGTTTCGTATAAAAGTTCACGAAGTACACGTTGTGTGAAGCAACCGTATTTAAATAAATCCACTTCAGTCGTAAGCCTTGCTGTGTTAAGCTCTAAACATGGACTGAATGAATGTTTGATTTCCATTTAATTTTCAGTAAATCACTCTTGATGTCAATGTCTCGTTGGATTGCGTAGGTAATCGTCGGTGTTGTTGCAGCAGGGGTAATCTGAAAAAAGAATAATAAAATACGTTAAATATATTTAAGCCAGCGTTTCTCAAACTGTGGGGCACGCCCCGCTATAGAGGGAGTGATGACTTTATGAAGGGGGTGAGAACATATTGAAAAGTCGAAAAAAAAAATTATTTAAAAAATTAATTAATTTACAGAAAGTAAACAAACAAAACACATTTTTGCATGATAAAAAATAAAATACACATTTACACTAATATAATACACTAATAAATGTATCAGTACTGCACAATGTATTTTATAATTAATTTAACAATACTAAGTTAAGAAGTTTAATAATTACCAGCGACCCCATGGTAATAATAGACAAAAAATTACATAAACGGAGCCCACTTTGTACAAAAAGTTTATGAACAAATTCTCTATTTTTCAATTTTGTTATGTGTCACTTTGCTATTTCTTTATGAAATGATCTTCAGGTTAAGAGATATTTTAATTCTTACAAAAACTAGAGCACTTTATCTTAGTTATAATATGAAATTGCTTAACAAAACAGTGATTATATTCACATGAAGGACTGTAAATTTTGTAATAAAACAGTGATTGATAAATCTGAAAGTTAAAACACTTCTACTGTTATACAGAACATACAAAAAAAATTCAGAAAATTTTTTTAAAAGCTTTTTGAGCAATCGCTGTCCCCGTTTGAGCTTTCCGAAAAAAAAAAACATTTCTAGTAAAACGCATTTTAAAGTTTCATATCTTGTGTAAGGTTATATCATCTCCTTTTACTAAAACACTTGTAGCTTTTGTTTTAGTGAATAAAAAATAAAAAACATGGTATTTTTATAAAGCTAATAAAATGGCCTATAAAATAAAATCTTAAAAAATTTGTCAATTTTTGGAAAAAATCATGATTTTAGGGTAGTCGGATACCTTAAGTCCCGTTTGGTTGCGAACTCGTGACCGGTGTTGTTAAGTGTCTCTGGTTCAAGCCCTAGTTTCACTGAAGACCAGCCCTGTCGAACGTCCGATGCTTGTTAAATCTGTCGGGGCTCAAAGGTCTTCCGTGTTGTGATAGTTTGAAAAGAGGGTGGCAGGTCAAGTGTTTTATCATAGTTACTTAAACATGGTTCAAAATTAAGACGTCCGTAACCAGTAGCTCTCGTATTGCTTCAAAATGTGACGTAAATTGAAATCAAATCAAATCTAGCGGATCACGTAAAAGTAAATCAACGTACTTAGACAAGTATGAATACATAATGTTCTTGAAATAATCCTAAAGGAAGTCAAGACGACGTATTGTATAGAAGAAAATATTATCTTGAAGTATATTCATCTATTAAAATACAGAAAATGTCAGTTGGTAGAATGTGAATAAATGTCAACCTTTTCTTTAGAATCTAAGAGATCAATGCATAAATACACCAAGTGATTTTTGAATAGATTCTGAGTGTTTCCCGACGTTTTTTCGAGAAACAATAGATGATGTTTTCCGTTCTTCCTTTTTCAATAGAAGAGGCTGACGATAAATTAAATTCTTCTTTCAAACCATTTTTTTCTTAAGAACCATTCTTCAATAATATGATCTTGTTTTGTACTTGAAATAAGAACAGAAAAGGAGTTAGAACCCAACCAAGATTTTTCAAAATGAATGGTATATATAAAATAGCGTTGAAAGAAAAGAAAGAAAGAAAAAAAAAGTTTTCGATTTTAACAATTTACGCATTATGCATAATATTCACAACATATGAATTATTGGATACATTCGTATCATACTGTCGACCAATTGCACCAAAAGCTGACATAGTTTCCACACATACGATTACCACGCATGCTTCGTCCGTAACAGTCCGTTCGGTAAATAAACTTGCAAACACATATGCACATATCGTGCATGTAAGCACATTATTTTTTTAATGGAAGGTTTCCGTATTCTTGGAAATATTCCAGAGCACATTCTCTTCCATAGCAGATAGATCCCAATTTTGAATAATTTTTCCTAACAAAATAAGGGAAGAATAATACTACAAATTATATATATATATATAGACAACGTTATTATTTTCAAGAATGTGCTAACGTGATTATTCTGTTTGAATATACGCGGAAATTGGATGCATATCACAGCATAGGGTGACGTTTTTTAATCTGACTATTTCGATCTATGGTATATGATACGTTAGTACCAATAAAAAGTTGGCAAAGGGCTATGTGACCTTAGCCGTAGCTTTGAGCGTCATACAGGTGACAGAACGATTTAGCTCGGTTTCACCGCAATTTTGAGGGAGAACTCCCACCTTTCTTTTTCTTCCACCAACCTCACGAACGGACTTGCGGCTCGACGGCTATTTAAAGTATCCCCATACCGCGAAGGCACTGTACATTTACAAACATCCATGTCTTCTCCGGGATTCGAACCCGGGCCCAACGGCACAGCATTCAGCGTCGCTAACCCCTATACCGGAAGGGCGACACCAATAAAAAGTAAAGTTATATATAAAAAACTAGTTACTATGTATTGTTTGTATACTATCATAAAGAAACTTGAAAAAATGGTTTTAAAATGCATGGATCGTGATGTTATAGATTTTTCCAGTAATTTCCAGAAGCATCCCTATGGTCCCTAAGTCACCAGCTTTGGTCGCCAAAATTGAAGAGGCACTAAATTGAAGTACAGTAAGACCCCGCTTAACGCTGTTTCGTTTAGCGCGGTTTCGGTTTAACCCTCTTTTTTTTTTTTTTTTAAATTGTGGGATTCCCCGAAATTGCCCGCTTCGTTAGACTTCCCGATACCCGAAGCAGTTTATCTGTATTTCATCTTTCCTATAGTTTCAAACATTTAATGACGTTATTATAAGTATAAATTTAGATAATATAACGATTTCTATAGTGACAAATATTAGTATTTTTAGTTTTTATCATGGGTGATAATAAAAACCACGAAAATAAAGCTACAAGAAAAAGCATTTCACTAGAAACTAAAATGCAAGTGGTTAGAAGATTAGATACTGGTGAGCGTCAATTTCACATTGGTGTTGCATTGAATTTGGCAAACTCAACAATAAGTACCATTCTTAATAATATTAATAATAATAATAATAAAAACAGCTATCGGTAACTGCATCTACGACAAGCTCTGCAACTAGAATTACCCGTTCTAGAAATATTACAATATATGAAATGGATAATAAATAGACTTTCTATATGAATTGACGACGAAATTGAAAGCAAAATGCCTTTAAGTCAATCTACCTTTTGGATAAAAAGACAGAAAATTGGAAATACAGAAGAGACTGAATGATCTGAAATGTAAACATACTGACTTAGAATTTTATTTATTTTTATATGCATATTCGTTTATTCTGTTTCTATATTTGTAAGAAATATATTTTTGTTTTATTGTTAAAAAAACATAATTAATAAGTTTAATGGCAAAATAACTCTGACCAATTTTCCACCCATCTTCCCCTACCCCATTATTTACATGATGAGATAACCTCGTTTAACGCTGTTTCATATTACGCTCTACTTTGATGGAACGTATAACCTGCGTTAAGTGGGGTCTTACTGTACAAATTATAATGCGAAGATGAAGACTTGAAATTTCTTTATTTCCTGCTTGCAATATATATAAAAAAATAAGAGTACATAATAGATGTAAATTGCAGTTTTACAATTTGAACAATGAGTATGAATAGTTGTATAATTTGTATAATAGGGGTTGGTCCACCTGTTACCCCTAGTTTTAATTTTCAAAAAAACTACTGCCAATTCTTTGCCCAAACAAATAAAAGAAAGAAAACATTTTTGAATTCTTAAAAAAAATATTGAGAAGAGAAATTTTTAAAAGTGTTCTGCACACTGGTGGACAGTTGATAAAGACGGATTATATATTACCACCCATAGCAAACCCAAAATTTAAGTCAGCGAAATGTAAATATTAGAGCAAGTACGAAACACAAGCAGAAGAGCTATATGTATGCAAATTTTTCATTTAAACTCACGTTCGCTGTATGCCTTCGCTGATAAAGGATGTGAAATATTAAAAAGGGAGGATGGGTGTAGTTTAATATGAAAGTTTAAAGGAAAAATTTTAGTTCATGCAAGTGAAATGTTAGCCCATTAACCAGTTTGTCTGTACAATGTACGGGCTTCTGAAAATTTGCCACACGTGATTGGCCCGTCACTGTTGTTTTCTTTTTTTTCCAATTCCTACTATTAGCTCACACTCTATTTATTTATTTATCTTGGTGGAATTTTCAATCGTTAATAAAATACATTTTAAAGCGCTTAATTGAGCAGAAATTTTATATACATGATTATTTTGGATGACAATACAATAATTTACTTATAATTAATAAAAATTAATTGATTAAAACTAATTATTTAAAGAATTACAAATACAGCCACGTTGGCATCATTTTTGGTGACTTAGCGACCCTTTTGTCGACTTGTGTCAAAATTGAAAAGGTTTTATTTCTCACATTTTTAAAGCATTCAGTTGCACTGAAATTTCATAAACGCGATTGTGTTTTGGATGACAATACGATACTTCAATAATAATTAATAAAAATTAGTTACCACTTAATGTTGTGATTCTGTCCTATGTATATACATATGTATATTAATTGTATTTCGGTTTAATAAAAAGTAGCTAAAATAAAATTTTTCTTTGTTGATCCAAGTAGGAATTGTCTTAAGATTTTTTTATATATTACTTGTTTGATTTGCGCCTATTTTTAATTCTAATAGTGATATTATTTTGTGCTACTACACTGGTGTGCAAAACTTAAGCAACAATGTAAAAATTTAGCAGATAGCCATGAAATTGCAGAAAAGGAGGTCTGGAGATCAGTACAGTGAACACGTAAGTCAGTAGAAACGTCATGCGTATGCAAATATCAGGAACAAAACGTCAGAAGCGATGTCGGCGCGCGCTGCTCAACAGTAGAATGAAATGAAGGACGGAGACGCAATTCACCCTATTCTCTGCAAGTGCCAGTGAGTCAGTTCGTGAAATATGGCTGGAAATCATCTGGATGACTTCCCCGTGGAAGAATGATCGGAAAGCTGGAGGAGGGGCGTACTGTCACCAGTTTTAGCTGCAGAGTTCGGAATCAACAAAAATGTCGTTTCGCGCGCTTGAAAGGCGTTCCAAACCACAGGTACAGCTGTTAGAAAGGTTGGTGTGGGCCCCCCGAGAACGACAACGCAGGGGATGACCGATATATCATCCTGCAGGCGAAAAAGGTTCGACAGCAGTCTGCAAGCTCCATTGCTCCCGAAACTCTGTACAGCAACAGGTCAACAAGGGGAGGTTTACGTGGCCAGACGCCTTCACAAAGGGGCCTGTTCACCCGCCGTCCTGAACGCTGCCTCCCGTTGAAAGATGGCCACCGAAGCCACCGTTTACAGTGGGACAGAGAGCACAAAAACTAGACAACTGATCAATGGAATCGTGTTCTCTTTACGGATGAGGTCGGTTCAGTACCAGAAGCGATTCTCAACGCGTTTTGATTTGGAGAGATCGGGACCCGGTTTTATCCCAGTAACATCAAAGAAAGACATCGTTACGGTGTGGTCCTGGAGTTCTTGTCTGCGTTGGCATTATGCTGAACGGCGGAACTGAGCTTCCCATTTTTCGACAGAGGGTCTGTAACCGGGGATCGCTATTGTGAGGAGGTACTTCTTCCCCATCTGCATCTTTTCCCAGGTGCCATTGGCCCGAAATTCATCTTTATGGATGACAATGCACTGCAACATCGCACTCTTGCTGTTGAGGAGCTGCTGGAAAGTGAAGATATCACTCGAATGGATTGGTCAGCGTACTCCCCAGATTTAAATCCCATCGAACACGTGTGGGATGCTTTGGGGAGACGTATTGCCACACGTTCACATCATCCGGAGTACAACCAACAACTCAAACAGATGTTGATTGAGGAATGGCCACTCCTACCTCAAGAAATGTTGCACCAGCTGGTTCTGAGTATGCGGAAACGGTGCAAAGCAACCATTGTAGTAAGGGGAGGGCATATACCATATTAGGAACATCTGCTTGTTTTTCTTCCTGTTGGGTGACTCATGAGTCAAAAAAAAAATTACTTATACATACAATATTTCGGAAAAAAATTAACTTAGAAAATTTTTTTTTTCAAAAATGTTCTTTTTAAAAAATGCTTTTAAAAAAAAATATTTTTGTGTGTGTGTGTGTTATATAAAGGAGATTTTTCCAGAAAGGTTTAAAAATATTTTTTAAAAAAAACTCCATTTTTTTTCAGAGTTACAAAACCCAATTGAAATAATTATTGGCGTTTTTTTCTTAAAATTTCTCCCCTCTGTTGTCGTAAAACATGGATAAACCCATTTCTAAGTTATATATTTCAAAAATTCTAGTTTGAGCCTCTGTACAGAAATCTGAGCTATAATCTGAGCAAAATATTATTATAATAGAAGCATTTTTCGCAAAAGGAGAATATTTTGAATATAGGTCATTCTATGTATATTTTTTTTTCGAAATATAGTACTTAAATAATTTTTTATCTCAATACTATTCTTAAAACAATTTTATATACATTTTTTAATATAAGCGACACTAAATATCATAAATATTATCCATTTATACGCTTTTGCAAAATCACGGTTCCGAACCTATTCGGATACCCTAAATAAGTCTTCCTAATCTGTATAAATAAAAATGGAAGTTTGTATATATGAAATCGTTTCGTTCCAAAAACCGTTTAATGATTTGAGAATTTGTTTGATTTTTTTTTTAAAGGTTTTGGCGGCCTTTTTGAACCAGGTTGCCTTTACACAATTAGCTTTTTAACCTTCAATCAACCCAACCAACGGGGGTCGCTAAAAATGATGCCAACTTTTGGTTATCCCAACATTTCCCATGTTTTTCCCCTGTCGCCCTAAAAGGAACCGGGGGCTTGAGAATCTTACAATTTTAAAAAATTTTGAAAAAAAAAAATTTTTGTATTACAAATTTTTAGATATAAATTTTTTACCTATTTTTAAAGTTCGTTCCAAAATTTTAACAATTGTTACTTTTCTAGCAGAAGCACTTAGGAAAACTTTTCAAAAATACCCCCCCGAATTTTCCCTTTTTAATAATAAAAAATTTTTTTACACCTTAGATTCAACAAAATTTAACAATTGGTTTTTGCAAGAGATTTTGAAAATTTTTTTTTAATTTTTACACAAAATCTTTAATAAAAAAATCTTTATCCTTAATCTGCGCATTTTTATTTCAATAGTTGGAAAACGGGTATCCCGCAGTATCATATAAAATTTTATCCTCAAAAAGGAGTTTTCTTCCATCCCCCAAGCGTTGTTTCAAGATTTGTTAAGGTACTTCAAAATAATGGAATGTGTAATAAGTTCAAAAGGAAGATCGGGAAGAGTAAAAATTTTTTGTGTGTGTGTGTGTAAAAACAAAATATTATCCTATTGGCAGAAAGTGATCGTCTCATCACAGCCAGGAGGCTGGCAGACAAATATATTGCTGCCATAAGTAAGTGAATTTCCCGATAAACGAAAGTCAGATGTTTGGGAGACGGAAGACTTTATGAGACTGGAAACCTCTTCTGAGTGAGTGCTGTTTTTCAGATTTCGCCTAGATCCCAGATGGTGAAACCTTTTACCATTAGAGGCCACATGTAAATTAAGTTATAACAAAAGAGACCGCATAGGTTGATGCATCTACAAATGCGGCTTTTATGAAATTATTATAGTTTTTGTGTAGATTCAACAATTTTGTGTGTTATATAGAAATATTATAAAAAAAAAATAAATTAAATCCTTGTTTACATAAAAAGTTACGATATAAAATATTTTTGTATTCGCATAAGGGTAAAATTATTTTATAAAATTAATCATTGATTATTATTTTTTTAAAGAAAATTATTAAATTCAAGGATACTATTGTAACTTTTTACATTTCATTATTGGTATTTTTATTTATGTAAACATATACATATATATTTGGATTAAGCTTCATAACACGAAGCCCTAATTGATCTTCTAAATCAGTGGTCCCCATATAGGCCCCCTCCCCGAAGAACATTAAATTATTTTTATTTTATATTTTGTACTGTATTGTGTAGCGCACTAGTCAGTTAAAATCCTACACCAAAAATGAATATAAAGTAATTTAACTGTATTTTATTTTGGACATACTTAAATACAATTCAATTAAAATTATTAATTCGAAACAATGCAAAACATAAACAATCAACGTCCCCCTCTCTTTCAGGGGGCCACTGTAAAATTATCAAACGCTGACCGGACTCCGGCGACGAAACGGTTGGAAAGCACTGCTCTAAATGAGCATATCTGGTAATGTTGACATGTTGCACTAGGAGGCGTTCTAATATTTAAAATGTACAATTGGTTATTCCCACAAGCAGTCATTGTAGCATACTTATTCATGCCGTTCTTTATTTAAGGTATCCGACTACGTTCGGAACCGTGATTTTGCAAAAGTGTATAAATGGATAATATTTATGATATTTAGTGTCACTCTTAGATTAGAAAATGTATATAAAATTGTTTAAAAAATAGTATTACAATAAAAAATTATTTAAGTACATTTTGACAAAAAATGAACGTAGAATGACCCATTTTCAAAATATTCTCCTTTTGTGAAAAATGCTTCTGTTATAATAATATTTTGCCTGTATATAGTTCAGAACTCTGTACAGAGGCTCAACTAGAATGTTTGAAATATATAACTTAGAAGGGGGTTTATGCATGTTTTACCACAACAGAGGGGAGACATTTTAAGAAAAAAACGCCGATAATTATATTTCAATGGGTTGTAACTCTGACAATAATGTGAATTTTTCAGAAATCATAGTTGAGCCTCTGTACAGATGTCTGAGCTATATACAGGCAAAATATTATTATAATAGAATCATTTTTCACTAAAGGAGAACATTTTGAAAAAAGGTTATTCTAAGTTAATTTTTTGCCGAAATATTCCATTTAAATAAATTTTTTTGTCAAAATGTCTTTAAAACGATTTTATACATGTATTCTAATCTAAGTGACACTAAATATCATGAAAATTATCCATTTATGTGCATTTTTAAAATCATGGTTCCGAACGTAGTCGGATACCTTAACTCCATTGTTGGGAAATTCTTTCAGAAATAAAGCAATTAGTGTATAAGATAACAAATGAATGACTAAAATGTGTCAGCTTCCAATAGAGTTTTCAGAAATAAAGCTATCATCTGTCATTTATATATATTTTACAGCAATTTGATTAGAAAAAACTTCATCCGCTTGGCAACATTCTCGCCCTCACGTATGGTGATGTAATAATAACAGAAATTTTTAATTTTTCTATTTAGCTTATATACGTTTCGATTTTGTCGTACATTTTTAAAGAAAAAAACTCTCAGCTTATACACAGATAGGGTTATACAGGGTGAGTATAAATGATGGACCCGATTTTAAAAAATCGTAATATCTATAAACTGCTGCATATATTACAATAAGTGATATATGAATGTAAAGAGAAATATACAAAGGTTTTTTTTCGTAACAAATGTTCAATGTGTGATCTTCTTGTTACATAACATACGCCCAATTTGTAATACCGTTCGTTCCATACATTTTGTAACAACACTGTATCAGTGGTTCGTAATGCTGAACAAATACTTACTTCTCGTCTTCTAGGATTTGTTGTGTCGATTGAAAATCACACGGCTTGAAATTGTGCATACCGTCTTCTGGGGCGTTCCGAGTTCACAGGCGGCAACTCTCTCAGACTTCCGTGGACTTACAACAAACCTTGCCTCGCCCTCTCCATTTCTTCCAAAGTCTTTCTTTTTTACACAAGAAACCTGCTTTCTTAAGTTTATGATATCATTGCAGAATGTTCTTGTTGGATAGTGTTTCTTTTCTGTAGCTGTTTCTAAATGCAAGCTGCACCGAAATAACTGAAAAAATCCGTGCATACGCAAAAATCTCCTCTGTCATTGTCGCCATGTTTGGATTTCAACCACAGCGATCTTGAACGTGCTGTTGATGATTGGTAGAAAAAACTCTAGGTATATTTCTCTTTACATTCATGTATCACTTATTGCAATATCTGGAGTAGTTTCTCGAAAAATGTGACTTTTTAAAATTAGGTCTATCATTTGTACTCACTCTGTATTTGGAAATATACGATATCTGTCGTGAGAAGTGGTATTCGTTATCGACTAGAAAACATACAGGAAAGCTATTGATATCCTACATGAAGTATCATGGTATTGTTTGGCATCATACATTTTAAACTAGGATTACGACCAGGAAACGAAACATTAATAAATTCTTCTACATAATATTCACCTTTTCCATAGCGCTGTCGGTTATAAATTTGTTTACAGAACGACAACGAGATTTATCATCGTACAAACAGTATAAGTGTTGGTGCCTTCGAACGTAATTAGCGACTTCAGGGTTGCCAGAATAAACATATGTAACGTGCCATTTATTTATTAGGAGAGAACGCTGATGCAACTGATTGAATTAACATGAAAGGCATGATGCCTTGAGCAGAGCGCTTCAAAGCAATATTTCTGTCAAAGCAATATATACCCTGTAAATAGTCTTTAAATGTTTGTGTGTGCAAGTGTAGTTCTGTGAAGTTATGTTTAGTCATCAATAAAATTATTCGTATACCTAGGGCTCTTCATGTATCAGATAGAACATTAAAATCAACGTTACAGTCCTCTTGCTCTCCATTGAATTCTCGATGATTCAATAAGGATTATCTAAACAGCCAGATATACAATGACTTATATAATCCGCCTTTTCTTCAGATTTAAACCCCATTGAAAATATTTGGGATGTTTTGGGGAGGTAGATTGTAAGTTGGCAATATCATCCAATAAACAAGAACTTTTTATCCAAGAACGAAAAGTTATGTGGGGCAACTTGCATCAGAAGGTTTTAATTCATGCCATGGTGAGTTGTTTAATGTTAGATTAGAATCAATGGGGTGCTCATCCGATATTAAAAATTTCATCAGTCGTTACTGTATTTCCCATGGTCTCTGAAAAAAGTACGAGAAGAATTATTTTTGCCGGCGCGTTAATTTTCAAAACCTTCTGCATTTCAGAAAACCACAAGTTATCTTTATTATAACTTTCAAATAGTGTGGCAGCATTATTTTATCCCTCTTAGCCTTCCCCCTTTCCTTAATTTTGGTGATTATACTTAAAGTCTCCCTTTCAAAACATTGTAAAAAAGGAACCATTGAAGAAACTTTCCAAGATGTGTCAATACATAGCGCTGTCAGCGACTTAAAGGAAGTGGATTTGAGTACAGGTGGCATTTTAAGTCCAATTACGACGGCCTTGTCATGAGCTGCAGATTAAACCAACTATACTGTTCTATGTGGAGGATTGTTTTGGTTTTTTGACGGAAAAATGACTTCCAAGTCTATCAATAATTGTTGCAGTGTTAGTGAAAAGCCTATACAACACGGCAAAATAGTTGGATGGTACCACGGCCAAGTACCACATTGTATGGGAAAGATTGGTTTTTAATCACCCTTAGACCAAAAACCGCATAAAAAGCAACAATATAAATAAAGTGTCGATGACTTTGTTTTCTTATGCCATACCATTTCCACTTTTTACAAGTGTCAATTCAAATTTGAAGTCATTCTGAGCAATGGTTCTTTTTTACAGCATTTTGAAAGTGGAACCTTAACTATAATCACCCTGTAAATCGCTATTTGTGATCTATCCTTAGAAATTGTCTATCCTTGTAAATGAAGTACTTGAAGGAACTATCGCTGGAAATAAAGCACCGAAATCTAGTACCGCTGGAAATGAAGTATTTGAATGATTATTCTTTGGCAGACGACTTTTTCGAAACCCTCGTGACAAACAATCATTTATCTATAGTAGAACGCATTATACTATTCATTAAATGGAATTATTTAAATGATCGAGACCAAAATAAACGCGGGAAAATTATAAATTCTTCGCTATTTCAAATAACTTTATGGCTAACAGTCGTTACATACTGACATTCAAATCATCTTCTTATAAATGCGTCGAAATCCAATGCCAAATATAGATCGGTAAGTACATTTTTATTAAGGTGCATTCAGACACCTCATTAAGGATTTCTAACAACTTTCGAATGATGGCAATAAGAATTAAACAGTAGTGATATCTTCGGTTGTGTTTGTGCTGATGACGTGAAAATCACGCGACGGTAACAGTCTGGACTGCAATTCTATCTTCGAGTAATAGAGAGAGAACTTCGCTAAATGAGCGGGTAAAAAGTCACGCGATCCAAGTGAGTGTCAGTTGCAATTTTATTGGTTTATTGATTCACTCGCAAGATTAAGTGGCCTGAAATGACAGTGGCGTTTACTCGAATGGAATGGAAAATTTTGCTTTTGAAGAGAAATTGCGATATTCGATACAAAGTTTTAAATGTGTTTTTAAGTATTACGTAGTGCAAATATTGAAAATAAATAACAATAAAACTGTAGTTAAGGGGAAAAAAATAATGGAAGTCATATACACATGTTTTTGAGAAATAACCCAATAGATGATATTTCGGTTATGATTTAATCGGAGAGAATATTTTAAATAAATTTATGACTTAAGATATGTTTTTCTTAAATATTCAAAAATATAGTTATAAAAATTTATTTGCTTATTGTATTATCATCGAGTTTAAGCAACGCAGGCTATCCGTAAAGAATCTTGTAATTTCGAAGGATTGTCAAAGGTGAATTCGAGTATTACCACCATAGTTCTGTAGGAATCAGGATTTGATTTTTCTTTGACCTAGGATGAATCGTCAGAGCTTCTGTTTTTTCGAACTTCTTAAGTATTCCTTTCAAAGCATCAAACGATAAAGCCTTCTTACGTTGTTTTTGTCAGGTTTTAAGCTAACGAAGAAAGGTATTTTAAGGTTGTTTTCGGCCAATGTTAAAGAATAGGACCCGAATTTGGAACATTTTTTTCAGATATAAAAGAAATGAAAAATTAATATGATATTCTGGCTTCACTATCTTTTAGAGAGCAGCATTTTTTATTATACTTATTATTTTTAACCGAGTTGATTCATTTTTTCTAGTATAAAACGTGTTACGCGTTTTTTCTCCTATAATGTAATGTTAAATGGGCTATGTCTTCACGTATTAAAAAGAAAAAGAAAGCATTCATGGAATATTTTGAAATTTTTAAAAACCCTATATTGTTAACAGAGGTATGAGTTATAATATTTCAAATTTCCATGGAAATTGAGGCATTTTTCTGTCTGAAAATCTGCTTCGCGTTCAGTTCATGTTCTAGAACTTTTACCGAAAACAGCCTTAAGATAATACAGCTTTTCCAACGTGTTCTTTCTTTTTCTAGGAAAAGTCCTTATTTGCGAAATTTTGAATTCTGATACACGTTGTCTTGGAGTTCCAAATTTTGATGACTGACACGCTACGAAAGCAATGAAGAATAACTATGAAGTTCTTTGTTATTAGCTACTGAGTTAACCGTGTTTGAAAGAATATACAACGAAAATAAGATTTCTAATAACTTTCTACCACTTTAAATGTACTTTAATGAATCATTACCATCATTACATATTCTTTTGATGCTTTAGTGTGTATGAGCTTTTAAATTTAAGTGACTTGTTTCTGGTATGATATATTAAACCAGCAGTATTGGACTTCGTTCCTTCTCGCCCATGCAGATTCATTTCTCTCTGGCTCCATTATACATCGCCAAATAAAGTCGAACGTTTCTACTTCATTCACAACAAAATCCCCTTTCGTCCCATAGTCCCAGTTCTCTTTACCGACGAGAAAATCTTTTACGTAATGAATATTTAAACCATCAGAGTGACCGTGTATACGTAAGGAGTAGCCCAAGAAGCTAAAAAGAAAGAGTTTGTTCAGAAAGTTCATCATTCGTTTCCCCATAATGATTTGTTGGGGTCAGCTATGAAGGCATCTAAGATTCATTTTTGTGAGAAAGGAGTGAATACAGCTACAAAAATTTAACAAGAAACCATCAAAACAAATAATGAAGCCCTGAACATTATTCTATGTATTCGAAAAGATCGAACCTTTCAACAGAACTTGGGACCAGCTCGTAAGATGAAGATGACCTAGCTGTGGTTGAAAAAGAATGAGCCGTATTTCATAGAACACAAAGCTTGACTTTTCCAGGAGTCGAAATGTTAATCCACTCGACTATAAATTGTGATTGGTTCTGGAGGGAAACGGGCTTCATAAATGGCTTCCTTTTTTATTGAAAACAATTATAAAATTCCTGTGCACCACAAAGTATCACATGAAGCTCACAGAAGTAAGTATTAATCACACATTGCGAAGGAAAGAAGGAAAAAAATGAGGTAATGTAGGATTACAAATATTTACAACAAATTCACAGAACTTTTCGAAGCACATCTGGTGGCAAGAAGTTGGTGAAAATTCGGAGACCAATTTATCCCTTGAAATCCAGTCTTATGATCTTTCTCTCTGACATACTTGGAACACACAAGGAGCACATGTTCAATATTTTCCTCGCCACCAATATCACAATTACAAGAAGATGATAGAACAAAATTAAATTTGTTCAAGTAGCTTTTAAAGTTACCGTGACCAGTGAGAAATTGGGTTATTTTGTAATTAGTATAAAAATGATGGCATGACAGTCTCTTATCAATGGTTGGAAAATTTCTTTTCGTTAAGCTATCTTTTTTTGAAATGAGATATATTCTTGGTTCCAAGACTTCACCATTCTTCTTTCATGATCTTCTTGTAAAATGATTTAGGAAAATTATCGGGGCAATGTCAATTTTGCGCTTTCGTATTTGAACAGTCTTAAACATTCTTTAAGGAAAGCAGCGATGAAAATTCTCATGGAGGTCATGTATACCTCGATAAATAATTGGTCAAAAATGAAGCGGATCATTTTGAATAAAAAGTGCATAAGAAAAATTTAAAGGTAAAATAAAACTTTAGGATGGTTTAGTTTTAAAGTGTTGATGAGAGAGAGAGAGAGAGAGACAAGTTCTTCTTCAATTCCTTCTATTAGTTCACACTCTCTATATATTTATCTTTTTCAAATTTTTAATCATTAAGAAAATGCATTTTAAAGCGCTCAATTCAGCTGAAATTTTATATACACGATTATTTTGGATAACAATACAGTAATTTAATTATAATTAATAAAAATTAATTGCCTAAAATTAATTATTCAGAAAATTACAGATACAGCAATGTTGACCTCATTTTTAACGACTTGTGCTCTTTTGAGCTGGAATTTTCTATTCACTATTATTTTGGGTAAAAATGCGATAATTTAATTATGATTAATTACAATTAATTGATTGAAACTAATTACTTAAAGAATTACAGATACAGCCATGTTGGTTTCATTTTCAGCGACTTGGGTCAAAACTTTTAAAAGATTTTTTTCTCACGTTTTAAAGCATTCAGTTGAACTGAAATTTTATATACACGATTGTTTCGGATGACAATACGGTACTTTAATGCTAATTAATAAAAATTAATTGCCTCTTAATGTTGCGATTCTGTCATATGTATATACATATTTATATTAATTGTAATTATTTAATAAAAGGTAACTAAAATAAGATTTTTCCTTTGTTGATCTAAGTAGAAATTGACTTAAATTTTCTTTTTATATTCTTTGTTTATTTTAAGGGGACATAGTACGATTGAATTAACCAAAATCTGTCAAAAAATTAAATTTAATTTTTTTAGCTTAAACTGTCCTTTATATACTTTTCTATAACCTCACAATTTTTGAAAGCTTGTGACACATCTCTCGCGTTCTTCATCTAACATAACCTCTACGTTTTTTTGACGGCACAGATTAATGAAAAAACTTTTCCCCCCAAATCCAAGAATTGAAACGAAGCATAGATGCAAATAAGATAACCTTTAAAATGATAGAAAGTTTAGTGAGCAAAGATGGCAATTTAGAAGCTCTGTTTGGAAAAGGTAAAGTGTATTGACAGCCTACCAAAGCATCACGATATCCCGCCCTTACTACAAGGTGCATACTATTGCACCAAAGCCCGACAGCCTATCTAAAAGTAATTGAACCGTTGGTATTCAATCAAGGTAGGAGGGATTATATTCTGAACGCTAGTATATTATTGAGATTTGTGATTAGGCAGATATAATATATTTATATTGATAAGTGATCTAATTGCGCGATCCGAAATTGGGTTAGACTTTCGTGTGGGGGTTTATTCTCACTTAATATAAGTTTGTTCGATATCTAAAATAATTTAAGTTAAATTCTTAATAAAGACATATTAAGAATTATAGAATGCCATATCTCATTCCGAGAATCCCACACCTCTAACTTACGCGGAAACCCCCCGACATAGCTATCGAACGATGGCTGTCCAACTTAAACCAAAAAAGTAGAATTATGATAGCTTTTCACGTTTGTTTTTATTCTCATCCTATAGCAAATCAAAACTTTTTAAAATGACTTATCTCAGAAAGATAAAAACTAGTTTGTCTTCATTTAAAATGCTAAGGCATTTTTTCTATTACCTAATGATTTTGAATTTTTTTACCTATTGCTAATAGTACATGTAACAAAAGTTGGTATGCATTTTTGAATCAAAGCAATATTTATTTTTTTAAAAATAATTGAACTGAGAATTTATACATTTTTTAAGGAATTTGTAATAAACATTCATAAAAAGAAGTATTGTATGAATACCAATCACGTTAACGCAAAATCCATACCAACTTTTATTATACATAGTTTGACATACTTGTAAATCAAATTTCATGCATGTACGTAAATTTTTGTAGGAGAAGTAGCATTTTAAAACCACTTCACAAATTTCAAGTTTTTTCCTTAAAAAATTACATTACTTTTTATAAAATTTTGAGCAAAAAATCTGTTTAACATAGTATCCATACATAGGAGGCAACCAAAAAAAAAATTAAAAATCATTAAATTAAAATTTTTTGCGTAAATCGTAACATGTCCCCTTAACTCCTTTATAATTGTATCAGAGCTTATGGTACGACTATGTAGGAATTGATTCTTTCTCTTAAAATATGCGAGTTAGGGAGTTAAGCCCTCCGACAAATAGCTTGCTTACACTTTCGAAACAGTTAATAAATCGTTACGAACTAAAGAAGCTACTTCTGATACACACTACCTTTGTCATAATCTTCGAAGTGTGGCGTGAAGTACAGAGTGACGACCACAAGCAGAACGGCGATGACGATAATGGTAGTGCTGATGGCCACCACTACGCAGGTCGCTTTGCTCCGTTCCTCCTCGACTTCAGCAAGTTCGAACCCGGTCTCTATATCCTTCTTCCTCTTCCGATGCCTTCTTCGATCCCTGCTATCGCCTGAAGAGTGGTGTGAAGACTTCTGCGATTCAGAGTCCTTGTGGGAGTGGCGGGACTTGGTGCTTGGAGATCCACCCCCCTGGTTGCGCTTTGGTCTGCAAAATTAGATACATAAGTATTTGATATTGCTTTAGATTTTTATAAAATAAATGCACTGTTATATGTGCTTGAAACACTCCTATAACATACTTTAAAGATTAATTGACTTATATATACAAGTATGTAGAAACTATATCCTGTAATAATGTGTGGCGTTTAATATAATTTAGTATTTTCTAAAAATATTTTAGGTTTATTTAATTGCGATGCATTATTAAGCTCGTACTTCGAGATTCCGATATTTTTTTAAGATTAATCTCACAATTCTTTTAAAAAAGAACTTTATTCTGTTCGTGTGTTTTGTTTGTTGATTGTTAAAGAAGAAGAATGTTTCTAAATGAAATCTTAATAAATGGGTAATGATTTAGAAACATGAAAACTGAACTGAGGAGTGGTTTGCTGTTATATGGGAAGAAAAATAATCTTATTAAAAATCCATTACTTCTCAAATTTTCCATATTTGCGACCCAATCTTCTGTCATAATTTTCAGCGTACACATCCCCCCATACAACAACAACGTATGGAATGAAATAATAATATACTTCGACGCTAAAGCTACAATGCGACTAAAATATTATAAACTGCACATATTATCAATATATGTATTATATTTTGTATATGACAAGCCCATGGAAGTCACTAGTAATTTCTAAACTTGCTTTTAATTTAGTATTGATAAATAAATTATAAATACTTTTTGCCGCACTGATACATTTATAATTATCTTATATCAGTGTGAATATGTATTTTATTTTTTGTCATGCCAGAATGTATTTTGGTTTGCCTCTTTTCGGTAAATTAATAATTATTAAAAAAAATTTTTTTTGGACTTTTCGATATGCTTGCGTCTCTCTCCCTCAAGGGGGCACACCCCACAGTTTGAGAAACGTTAGATTCGAGTATAATTTTTTTAAAATCATGCATGAGTCTTTTTTTTTATTTCCATTTTCAGAAAAACTAGACAATTGTTTATATTATGGTAAAAAATTGCTGACGCAAACATTTTTCCTTTTATAGGGTCGTAACAATCTTTTAGCTCCCAGATCTGGAAATTGGACCTGGAATTAGTCGCCAAATCTTGAAATCGTTATTTCTGATGATCCTGATCAGGACAATGGAATAAAATTAGGAAATTATTGTATTGTCATTGGTCCTTGACAAGTGTGCAAAATTTCGAATTAATCTCAATTCGATAAATCAATTATTAAATACTTTTTGCCGCACTGATACATTTATAAGTATCTTATATCAGTGTAAATATGTATTTTATTTTTTGTTATGTCAGAATGTATTTAGTTTTCTTTCCTTTCGGTAAATTAATAATTATTATAAATCTTTTATTTTGGACTTTTCGACATGCTCGCACCCCCCATGTAGGGTTATCATGCCACCCGCAAGGGGGCGTGCCCCACAGTTTGAGAAACGCTGTATTAATCGGAACCCTACCTATGCTGAAAAGATGTTCTATGGTATGAAAATTATTAGAAAATTAATTAAAAAATATTTTCAAAACTTAATATTTCCACAAATAAGTTGAATTTTCGAAAAAAAAAAAAAAAATGGGGGAAATAAACTTAATATTGGTTAGATGATTTTAAAATCAAAATAAAAGGAATCTTTCACAATGTATATAACCAAAAACTATTGTTATTGATAAGTGAGTACTGTGTAGTGAATAGTACAATGCATATTGCAACATTTCATAACCTCAGCTTTCTTTTTTTCCCTTGCTCCAAATTACGATGTTAATATCGCTTCCATTCACTCTCTGCGACTCAGTCCGCGGTCCAAGGTTTTTCAATCTTTCACTTTATTGTGTACTGTCATTTTGACATTTGACTTTTTTCAAAAAAGGTAACATTAAAGAAGCTGTTAAATGTACTTGGTGTTTTTTACTTGCAACTGTGGTAGGTGTCCTCTCATTGTAATACATGTTAAAAACTACTAAAATGCCTGTTTTTTTTAACAAAAATTATTTTGACTTTTTACCATAAAAAAGCTCAAATACCAATAATTCATTTCCCTTGTGGTAGCCTTTAAAAAAGTTAATTTTTTTTTCTTTCCACTATATATCTGAGACCATCTTTTCTGTATAGGTAGGTTTTAAAAATTATGAAAATAAATTTCGATCTGTTCTACTAAATATAAAATTAAAAATGGAACTGGTCAATTAATATGCAACGCACGAGAAATAATCAGTGTAATATCTGCGAACACAAGGGAAAATAAAAGCAAAAATAAAATAAAATAAAATAAACAAGTTATGCTAAATTAGAAATTAAGTCTACAACGATCACTTATTCGAACAGTTCTTATAATATTATATACTTGTGAAGCAAAACAATCTAATTGTTTTCTTTTTTTGGTAAACTCTGGTGCAACAGCCCACGAGAGCTTAGGTCCACTGTGCCCATTTCAGTATCCGTGACCTTGGGTGCTGAGGTGCATGAGCAGATGTCCCGATCAGGCGGCCAGTCTAAAGTGAAACTTTTAGTCCCCAAGCAAGCTTGGTACTCATTTATCGACCCACTGAAGGGATGAAAGCCTGAGTCAACCTTGCCCAGCCCTAGGATAAAACCCTGAACCTGCAATATGCAAACGCGATACGCTACCACTCGGCCTCTATAAAAGGTTTATCAATGTAATACAAATCTACTGCTTATTTCGTATTATGAATTATTTTTAACATGATACGAGAAACCTTCCAAATGTCTAAAGTTAAAAAGTAAAACAAATGCCCACACAACCCACGTGCCTGAAGAACTTGAAAATACAATTATATTCCTACTGAGCTGTTGAACAGTAAACGAGTACATATTAACTGAGCTTGTATTAACTGAATAAATTCGATACAAATAAATTAATCAAGATATATCTGTTTAAATTTAATAAATTAGGTTATATTTAGTGTTATCGCAACAATGCCAACGTTCAAGATAACACTCCAAGTCTGCTACCTGATTTCGCATGCGTCGTACGCGCTGAATTGGTAACAATGTACTTCGTTTCATATAATGTCGCCAATGCGGTTGCGGTAATACGTAAGTACCTAAATGAGTATTAATATTCAAAGTTGAAATAGATAGAAAGATATTATAATAATGTTACTTCAAGTTTCCCAGTCTGCTATTGCTTACGGATTGAATTGTTATGCATTAGTCCTATAAAGAGATACAGCCATTTACAAGTACAATGTGCAATTCAATACAACATATTTTAAGTATATTCTAAAGGTTTGTGGTATACATTTTATAACAAATGATAACGAAAAGTAAATAAACAATGCATCATATGTTTTAGCACATTTTGGTTTAAACTTGTTTTTTTAAACATAGATTAAATAAATATACAGTCGGACCTCTATATAACGAAGTCGCTAAATCCCGAAAAAAAAGTTCGTTATATAGAAAATTCAGTTAATAGAAAATTCCGAAAATTCCGTTCACTATACTTTATAAACCATATAAAACAAATTTTTAATTCATAAAGACTGTATAGTAAAAAAAGCAATTATTCACATCTTTTTTAAAAAGTAAAATATGTTTATTTTATATATCTTACCCATCAAAAAATAAGAAAGAAAGAAAAGCTGAAAGGAAAGCAAGAAAAAGAATGTCGAACTGAATGGCACTGTATTTTCAATATTAAGAAAATAATTTTACATTAAAATTAATGAATTTTAAAGGACATTTTCTCTAATTTAAAGCATACAAGTAATATTAAACATACATTATTTCATAACTAGTATACGAGACACGAGACAACTCCACTGAGGGTGAAAGGGGATACCGAAGATGTTTCTAATGAACTGGGCAATTGAGGTTAAAGGTTGCAATTCTTGAATGAAATGTCTAGAACTCTATTGCTCTCGCCGAGTTAGGATCGAATAAAACCAGTTCAAGTTTTATGATCACCATAAAAGGTGTTAAACAGAGAATAACTTGAAGTGTTCAGAAATACTTTAAAAATGGGGAGAAAAAAAATTGAATCACAGAAGAAAAGTTCGTTATATAGAAATTACACTTCGCTATAGAGAGGTTATTTTAGGAAGAAAATCGTGAAATGTTCAAGGTTCCAGGAAAAAGTTCGCTACATAGAAAAATTCAGAATATAGAGGTTCAACTGTGTTTCATTTATGTCTTTTACGAATATTTTCAAACACACCTTTTATTACATTTAAGATCCTATTAATTTTTTTAATGTGCAATCGCGCGTAGTTCGATTATGTGAAATGTGTATTTATATTTTTAATTATATAATCTGAGATGTTTTGGCAGAGAATAAGGCCAGAAGCGAAAATCATGAAGGTTTGAATTTAATCCTCTTATCAGTATTTATTTTTATACATTGAGAAGCGAGAATGACTACTACTTTTGACATTTGTGAACATGAAGATGAATGTCTGACAAAGAAAGAAAAATTTTCTTTCTTTTTTTATACAGCAGAAAGAGGTGAAAAGTTTGAAAGTCACGAATATATATATATATATATATATATATAGCTAACCTAGCTGAATAATTGAGCTCGTTTCGACACTTGAAGTGTTTCTTTGAGAATAAATGTCCAGAGAAGAAAACACATTTTATTGATGAAGTTAAGATATCTAAGGATGTCAAGAAGATGTTGAGATATTGGAAGGTAAACACAAAAAATGTATTAATACAGAAAATACATAGAAAGGGAAAACGTTACATCGACCGATACAGAATAAAAATTAAAAACTAGCATAACCTTATATGCAAAAATGCAAATACTTTGATTTAATTAAATATACAAGGTGTTACGAAACTCAAACCCAAGTGGATACGAAGAGAAAGAAAGGATAGGGGTTTCATATCATTCTTGGAAAAATAAGAAATAAAAACTCCATATTTCTCTTTGTTAAGTATTGACTGATATATCTTTGAAAATGTAAAAGAACGACACCTTCCATCACACCATTAGGTATTGTAACCACACCCCCCCCCCCCCCCCAAAAAAAAAAAAAAAAAACACACCACACACACACACACACACACACACACACACACACACACACACACACACACACACACACACACACACACACACACACACACACACACACACACACACACACACACACACACACACACACACACACACACACACACACACACACACACACACACACACACACACACACACACACCAGCGATTAGATTTATCTCATAAAAATGAGATAAGATATTTCATAACATTCGTCAAAAATAAAATGAGATATCTTAACGTAATTAAAGAGCTCTAATATCTAGTACTTCTTTGTTTTCAAATTGACAAGCAAACCTACACTATATTAAGCGAAACTATGAATTTTAATTAGTAATTAATTCCATTCTACATTCGTACAAAACCTTTAATTTCGAAACATCAGCTGAATTGTAATATTTAACAATAACGCTTTTATCTAACGAACAAAGAGAATTGAAAATAATTTGCTGAAGTAGACTTTTAACAAGAGTATTAAACTTTAAGAGATAAATAGCTTCTTTAAAAATTTCTCCTCGAGATTATGTTTTTGTTTTTGATTGTACATTAATTGAGCTAAGTTCTTGTTATTTTATGTCTGAATGCTTTGTTTTTCAATGTTTTTTGTTTTTAATTTACCTTTGAGCCCAAGAGTTTATCACTACGAGTTACCATTTAAGCATTTTCGTTCTTTTATGTTTGCAATTGTCTATAAGTTCGCGATGTACCATTAGCGTTTTATCTGGTACATTTTGCGTAACTTGAAAAAACGCATGAATTACATACAAAAAAGGGCTCAGATATTTGTATACTATGCACTAAATGTTCTTGATTCAATTACTGTTTTAGAGAGAAAGCAAATCTGTATGCATGATAACTGATAGGTGAAATTATAAATTTCTATTGTGAGTGAAATATTTCTTTTAAACAAAAAAAAAACAAAAAACATTACAAGGAAATATTAAAAAATTTTTTATTTACATTTCAAAGAGATCAAATAGTAATAATGTATGCTAGATGAAAATTCTGCGTTAAGTTGTTGGTGGGTTGACGGCTACTTAGGGCAGAATGATTTGAACTGGCCACCTTCAGGTCTAGCATGTACGAGCTAGACGACTGGAATAAATAGAAATCCCTATTCGAGACAGTGGTTAAGCGCTTGTATTCCAATCCATTGTTGGTTGTGGTAGAAAGGATCACTGTGCATACCCCCGTCCTAGTGTAGAAAGTTCTTTTTTTATGTTGATGAACACTTTCTGAGTAATACAAAATTAAGGTTGATTTTCGCCCATTACTGCTATTGATATGCAACCTCTGACAATATAGCTCGGTGAATAGTTCTGTAACATTAACATGGATGAAATTTATAAACGAAAGTTACCTTACTGTCCTTCAAAACAGTCACATTCCATAACTATGTAAGCCTGAGATCTGCTATGTCCTGGAAACTTTACAAGAACTCTTCTTTTGTGGTGGAGTTCTTCAAAAGCCTCTTCACATTTCGTTGGATGTCAGGAATATCGTGAATATCGATAACAAGTTTTTTTCATCCCTAAATTTTGAGTAACGATTTATCACATGGACTCAAGGTTAATCTGCAGTTCATCAGGTATCTTGCGCACAGTTAATTGGCGATTTTTAGTGATTAATTTCCTCCTTTTCTCAATACAGAGGTCGCCAGTCTTCCCAAAGGGATTGTCTAAACACTTTCCCTGCTTTTTGAAAGCGGGTGAACCACTCATACAAACACTTCATGGATAGTGCTTGATCTTTATAAACAAGTACCATAATCGCATAAGTTTCCTTCAGTGTCTTGCCAAGCTTAAAACAAAACTTTAAATTGATCTTTTGTTCGTTTATTTTCCTGTTCGCAGTTAAGAACCAACGTACTAAACGTACCTGTGTACACCGGTTTCCTATGGGAATAGAGTTTCCGCCAAAGCTGATACTTAAATTCTCTTTTTTTTCCACATCCTGTTTATTCACCGGACTTAGCTCCTTGTGATTTTATCTATTTCCATCATTTAAAAAAACAGTAAGGATCTTGTTTTATGTCTTGAAAACAAAAGCAGCCTCGCAGGAGGCCTTACCGGAGGCTGTAAAAAGGTGGTTTTCACTCGTGCTTCAAGAGGTCGTACGAGCACTGACATAAGGATATTGTAACCCAAGGGAATTATATTGAAGGTGGCTGAGCGTCGATACCTAAAACTCTTCACTGGAAGAACTTTCACACAAAGTCTCCGAATTTTTGGATCTTACATCGTATGTACCGAAGGTCGTTGGCACTTAATGAAAGCTATTTTGTAATTTATTTTCTCGTTTTCATTTTGACATAAAACTTTGGCAACTTTAGATTATTTGTCCACTAATGTTTTCTTTTGATTGGAATGTAAAATAATAAAAAAAATTATTTTGAAAACGGCTCCTAAAATTCATAGATGTCTCAAAGGTTACGTAACTGCTCTTTCCAAGGAGAAGTAATTGTATCAGTAAATTATATAAAGCGGTATAAAAATCTTCGTTATAACATTTAAAAAAATTATTGATAATACATTAAATTTAAAAAATCACACTAAGACTGTTCAAACGCCAGAAACTATCAAGAAAGTGAAGTCTCTGATCCTAAAAAAAATCCGCCGCATGAAGCATTAATTGCATCGAAACTAGGAATGTCTCCTGGAGCTGTAAGCCCCTCAGGGGGCTCACCTTCTTTAGGTGGGTACGGGTGTCACAATCCCGAGGTACCCTAGTGAACTTTTCTCTTTCCCAAGGGGTTTACTATCTTTGGTAAACAAGGGTGTCACGACCCCGGGGTACCCCAGTGATCCTTCTCTATTTTCGACCCTCCATCTTGTCATCCAATTTCTCCTTTTCTTCTTTTCCCGTCCAGACCACAGACCTATGAATGTTTGGCGCAGTATAGCCAAAACTGGCTCTTGCGCCATAAAACACCAAACTCAACTCAACTCAACCCTGGAGCTGTAAGTAAAATAATTCATAAATACTTAAAGTTAAAAAAATGCTTAAACCCAAACCTGCTTTTGCTAAAACATATTGCAGAAAAAAAACCCCCAATTTTCGGAAATTACACGAAAAATATTTAGCTGCAGAAAAATTAAAATTTGTGGTAAATTATAATATTATGTAGTACAAATTATATTAGTATTACTGTAATAAAAAAAGATCAATTTTCTATTGCTCAACTGACGGGAATGACCGTACGAAATGGCTTCGTCAGTGTACAGAAAAGTTCCCCAAGGGATTCATGATAGTTGCAGGATTTTCTAACAAAGGTAAATTAAAAATGGAAAAGGTCTCAAGTAAAGACAAAATTAATTCACTTCACCAACAGTGGAATACTTTAGAACCAATTTTTGAAGAAGAAATTCCAGCCTTACATGGAAAGGACATTGATAAAGTTGAAGTTATGCTCAATTCCAATAACCGAAACCAGCTACCCTATTGATCCTTACCTTAATGAAGCCACTCCTCCTCCAACAAGCCAAGCTAACAACACCAGCAATATCGTAGTTTCAAGATAGGGAGCGGAGGACCGAGTCATCGATCCAGTCTTCTGAGGAGTTCAACTTACTAAAGTTGAACTTCATGTGGACAAAGCCTCTAGTCACAAGGCTAAGTACCCTGCCGCTTATTTAGCAAAAAAATCAGAAATAGGAATTTGATGAAATACCTATAAAAATCACCTAACGCTTCTCAAATGGACTTTAGTGATTCTGGTTTTTTAAAATGGATTCCTATATATATAGGAAAATTGCTTCCAAAAACACACTGAATGGTCTTTAGAAAACTATTCCAGACGAATTGAATAAAATTAGCATGGCAGTACTAAGAAAAATTTTACTTTAATAGGTAAGTCATGCTAGAGCTGTTGTCAAGAATCATGGCTATCAGATAAAAGCAATTCTGAAAAATAAGGAATTTATATGTAAAAATTAGCTATCAAAATCGTTCTTATAAAGTATGAACAACCTTCTGTATACATGGAGTACGAAAAAGATATGTCACTTAGATTAGATGAACTCTAATTAACTTATTTATGTGTAATGAATTAAGCTCTTTTATCCTAAAGACGTGGATATTTAATGAGAAACTTTTCCAATTCCTACTATTAGTTCACAATCTCCTTATACATATATATATCTTGTTCAAATTTTCAATCTTAAATAAAATACATTTTAAAGCGTTCACAAATAGGATGAAATTTTATATACACGTTATATTGAATGAGAATAAGGTAATTTAATTATAATTGATAAAAATTAATTGATTACAACTAATTATTCAAAGAATTACACATACAGCCACTCTGGTATCATTGTTGATGACTTAGCGACAATTTTGGTGACTTGTGTCAAAACTTTAAAAGGTTTATTTCTCACATTTTAAGGCACTCATTTGAGCTGAAACTTTCTATACACTATTGTTTTGGGTGACAATACGATAATTTAATTATAATTAATTAAAATTAATTGACTGAAAATAATTATTTGAAGAATTACAGATACAGCAAATTTTTAGCGACTTGGGTCAAAATTTTAACTTTGTGTTTTTAAGCATTCAGTTGAACTGAAATTTTACAGACACGATTGTTTTGGATGACTATACGATACTTAAATGATAATAATTATCATTTAATTTATTTTTTTAATTTTTTTTAATTATTAATAAAATTAATTGTCACTTAATATTGTGATTCTGTTATATATATATATACATATTTATATTAACTGTAACTACTTGATAAAATGTAACTAAAATAAAAATATTTTATTTGTTGCTCTAAGTAGGAATTGGGCTTGAAATTTTTGTTTACATTACTTGTTATAGTAATGTTTTAAAAATGAGAAGCAAAATATACAAGTTATTTTGTTCACGAAAAATTTGAATCTGAATGTTTTCTAAAGTTAATGGACCCTTTTTTTTAGAGTTTCAATGTCTAAAGGGGAAGATCAGTGAAAGTATGTAGATCTGTGATTCTCAAATTTTCAATATTGTCGACCCAATATTCAATCATAATTTTCATCGCGCCCCTCTTCCTTACAAGCAATATATTAAATTCAATAATACTATACTTTGTCGCTAAAGCTACAATACGACTTTAACCTATTTAGTGCCACCGAAGTATATAAGCGCTTCGCCCACCCAAAGCGATAATTGCCTCAGGCATACATATACATCTTTTCAAAGTACGATCTTTTCTATGCATTGCTATCCATAAGATTATTTTGAAGGTTTTGGATTGCAATAAAAGGACCTACACAGTATTTGTGAAGTATTTATTTTTTTCTGAGAGGATTTTTGCTTATTTATTCCTTTTCTTCCTGTCCCCTCAAAACGGTGGCATTGAGGAGCGAATCGAATAACTTTTTATCGGCATTTAAGAGATTAATTATAGACCATACAAATTATCAAGATGGTTGTTAATTTTTGTATATTAATTTTATATATATGACTTGCCCAAGAGGTCACTAATAATTATTAAACTTGTTTTTATAGTATTGTTAAATTAATTATAAAATACATTGTGCAGTACTGATACATTTATAAGTTTTTTTTATATCAGTGCAAATGTGTGTATTTTATTATGTCAGAATGTATTTTGTTTGTTTACTTTCAGTAATTTAATAATTTTTACAAAATAATCTTTTGTTTACGACTTTTCAATATACTCGCGCCCCTTGGGGAGTTATCACGCCCCCTAGGGGGCGCGCCTCACAGTTTGAGAAACGCTAGCGTAGGTATATTATACAAAGAATTGGATGTTCCATCCACTGCCAAACAATAAACTAGGTACATTCTGTCGAGTAACTGCATTCGGCAGTCAATAGATTTTAATTATTCTTAGGTCGACGATATGAAAATAAAACACAAAGTCTGAAGTGTAATCATACATGTCTCACAATTACAATGAAACAACAGGACTATAATCCTTGTTGTTATTATGCAACACACAAATAAATTGAAAGATCTTACTTTTAAAATTAAATTTAAAGTCACACAAAAATTATTTATGACTAGAAATACCCGACAAAGTTAAAGAAATATAATTGAAAGTAAATAAACTATTATTTTTTTAATAACTCTGAATACTAAGAATGGACTAAATTCATGTGACGTCATGGTCACATGACAACTGCAGTCACGCGCTTCAAGCCAATCAGTTCATGCGCATCGTTGTTGCTAACTTTGCCTTTTACAGAAACTTCCTTAAAAAAGAACATATTTTTCAAAAAAACTAAAAAAAAAAATCTTAGGCTATCAAATTGTATTTGATTTAAAAATACACGCGTAATATAAGATTTTTTTTTTAAATTTTGAAAAACGTTTTGAAGAAATTTAATATTTGAATATCTTTAACAAGTTAGCAAATCCGAAATTCTCCCCTTATTCAACAAGTATAATTCTAATGTCAGTTATGAGTTCAATGGAGAACATGTGACCGCATTTATCATGTAACCGTCACGAATTTCTCCCATTAAAATGCTGCGAATTATAATGAAATTAATCCGTGTCGGATTCTTGAAAGCAGAGAAACTCAAGAAAAATTAAATCGAAGTCTAAAAAACTCAAAACATTAAATTTATTACTATTAAAATAAAAAAAAGTTAAATTCTTCAACCTAAAAAAGTATTAATCTAGAATGAAATCGCGCAAACACCTTAAAACAGTCATATTAATAATCTTTTGAATAAGCAAATCACGTTCATTTGTATACTGTGGAAAGAACTGATGCCATTGGAGAAAAGAACTTTTTGCAAAGCTGTATGCAAATTAGATGCGGCACGTTCGATAGCTGTACGATTACATATCATCACGATCTGCTTATACTTCACTTGTCGGAAATTCCAGGTGAGACAGAAATTGAGGTATAAATAGTTTGAAGGTTTATTTTTTGTGTGCAGGATTCATTATTTGTGCGCAAGCGTTAGTTGGGCTAGGTACAAAGCTGGGGATGATGAAATCCACGATATTTTTTTTCCTAATCTTATGAAACTGTTATTTAAACATTAAAAAATAAATTAAGTCAAATGATATTTTGTAAATTCTTGTTTTGCTATTGTTAATATAAAATTTACACAATAAATTCTCCAAATTAATTTTGTTTCATATCAATTTATTCCTTATTATTTACTAAATTAATATGTGACTTTTTTTTTTCATTTTAATTCCTTGAAAGGGAATCTTGTTTTACTATTTAATATCATTTAATTCCGAAATATTAATTTATATAATTATACTGATTGATATTTTAAATTCTGAATATAATTCTCATTAAAAAGAGATTTCTGCGAGAGCACAATTTGTATTCTGATTCTTCAGTTGCTCGCGAAATACAAAAATGTGAGCTCACTTCAAAAGGAAAAAAAAATCAATGAAACATATATAAAGAAGATCTGAAATGTTACACATGTTACTGAACTAAACATGAATAAAATTCAAAATCAATACGCTGCTTCAAAAAGCAGTTTGTCCCTTTCCGCCTAAGCTTGTTTTTTTATTGATCGTAAGTACGAATTGCAGCGGAGCTTTGTCGATTGAAATATAGATTAGGGATATGGGCATCATGGAAGTTTTTTTTAAATGCAAAATTCAAGCGCAAATTTTATTTAAGGTTTCTTCGTTTCTTTCTTTTTTTCGGAAGGCGATAATTTCTGTTACTTTGTTTTAAAACAAATTAAATATAAAGCACTCATTAAAAGGAAAAAAAAAACTTGCATTGATCCCAAACGGATTGCTTAGAAAGTCAGAAACTGTTGCAATAATTTTAAAATGTATTTTAAAATTGAAGAGTTATTAGTAAAATTTGAATTGTGGCTGTTCTTGAATGGGAAAAGGAAATTTTCACTAATAAACGCTGTCCTTTATTGCTTTATTTTTCATTTGCTGTGATACGTAAGGTTCAAGCAATTATTTCTTTTAAAGAAGATGATTTAAGTTGCGTCGACTAGCATTTCGTCTAGATTTTTACAAAGAGTGATTAGTAACAACTTACATAACATTTTTCTAAACAATTAAGTTGTAGCAAAAAGAGAATAATATCAACTGATATCACCTTTTCAATTCCTACACACACACACACACTATTAGCTAGCACTCTCTATATATTAATTTATTTATTTTAGCGGAATTTTCAATCGTTAATAAAATACATTTTAAAACGCTTAATTGAGTTGAAATTTTATATACATGATTATTGGATGACAATACAATATAATTTAATTATAATTAATAAAAAAAATTGATTAAAACTTTTTATTTAAAAGGATTACAAATACAGCCACATTATCATTTTTGTCGCTTAGCGCCCCTTTTTCCCTTGTGTTAATTTTTGGGAAAAGGTTTTTTCTCAGTTTACAGCATTCAGTTGAACTGAAATTTTTTATACACATTGTTTTATGAAAAGATCGTTAATGATAATGAATAAAAATTAAACCCCTTTTTTTGATTCTGTCATATATATATACATATTTATATTAATTGTATCTATTTAATAAAAAAATAGCTAAAATAAAAATTTTTATTTGTTGATCTAAGTAGGAATTTACTTAATTTTTTTATATTACTTGTTAAGAGTAAATTTAAAAATTATTATTTTTTTTAAAGAATAAATATAAAAGTAAATTATTTTATTATTTAGGAATATACAAATTTTACCAACTATATTTCTTTGAATGAATTAACGTAGCCTCAGTATCCGAGTGGTGATGGTCAAGAACTCACGGACGGGTTGCCGTGAGTTAGAGTCTTGGTGCCACTGGAGACGCACCTTGTACAGAAGCTGACACTCGTTATGTAATCTACTATGGCCTAATCACTAGGCCGAGGGTAGCTTAGTGGGTTAGAGCATCGGACTCCTTCTTACTCTAAACTTATTTTTTGCCAAAATATTGTATTTAAATCATTGTTTTTGTCTAAAAGTCCTTAAAACAATTTTATACATGTATTATATTCTAACTAACACTAAATATCATGAAAATTATCCATTTATGCGCTTTTTTAAAACCCCGCTTCCGAACGCGCGTAGTCGGATACCTAAACAATTTCACTAGGAGGAACTCAGACAGCTCTCTCTCTCTCTATCTATCTATCTCTCACTGTCACTCATTGCGGCACAATTCTATCTTTATGTATAAATGCTTATTGCACAAATGATTTCATGATAAATTCTAAATATTTAATATTAAATTAAGGTTTCAGCATTCACCATAAATTACTTTTATAAGTCTGCGAATTTCGGAAGGACATGGATGCCTACCACATTCACCGCTGCCCTGTCCTAAAGGAATCCTCTTTGTGCGATCTTTAGTGGCAAGCTAGGGACTTATTGGGTTCATAGACTTTTCTCACCATGTTTATTTCCTACTTTGTTTTATTTTGTCTGTTTTTGTTCCTACCCCTTTTTGGTGTAATGGTCTTCTGTAACCCTGGCCATTGTAAATAAAAAATAATAATTAAATCACCCAAAAAATATAAAGTATAACTATGTCTACTTTAACATTTGTTGAAATAAGTTGAATAAATTCTATTTGTAAAAACAATTCGCATTATTTAAAGTCAAATAACATTTACACGAATATAGGTTTAGACACACATAGTCATTCTAATGTTCTCTCGAACTAAAATACGTTTATCTTTCCTTCCTTTTCACAAAGTATGAAAGAACAAAGACAGCAGGAAGTTTCTTGATTTCTGAAGACCTTTTTATGCTTTTCCTTTCGTCTTTATTAAACTTCTCTCAATAGCGTGTCAGACAAACTTAATTTTATTCTGGAGAATTTGAATAGAGTATCCTTCAAAAAAAGAAACTTTAAAGAGTTAGTTATGAGGCTCTAAAAAAGGCTTATAAATATATATAACCATACTTATTTAAATTCTTACGTATAAATTCGTCATTTTTTTAAATGCGATGATGTGAGATGTAGAGTACTTAGAATACTTTAAGTATCAATTATATAAATAGTGTACTTCAGTTATAGTTTCTTAATCAGGGCAGTATTAGTTATCGTTTTTGAAAGAATTCTTAGAAATATGTATGGTTGCACTTTACTAAATATTTAGATAGTACTAATTTTTTTTTTCAATTTTAATGATGAAATACTTTTGAATCAAGTTTTTTCAATATGCTCAATGACATTATATTTTAACCCTTAGAGTACATAGAATATTTTAATAATTCATTATAACTGCGTAGTATATTTCAAGCACTTATTATATAATGAGTATTTTAAGAACTATGAAAAGTTTTTAATATTCATTAAAAGGGGTGTCCGGGTACCAAAGGTTATGGCTTATTATTACGGAACTAACCATCAGAATTTAAAAATGTTCACCTTGGGATTGGAAACCCTCCTTTATTGGGATCTAATTCGGCCAAAATTGCCCATTATCCGGCAATCCAGAAAAAATTTTTTACACTGGCTTCATTAGTAAAATGCGGTCGCCTGAGCAAAACCACAGTGATACTTTGGAACGGAATTTAAATCAGTCACGCAAAAAAAGCACGTTTCGAACAGAACGAAATTGTCGAAAAAAAATATATAACCTGGGGCAGAAATTTAAAGGAACAGGGAAATTTTGGGATCTCAAACTGGCAAGTATACTTAAGGTTTACGTAATAGAAGACACTGTTGATCTAAGGGGATTCATTTTGTAAGTCCCGTGTCAAAAGGGAAAGGGGTAACGAACCGTTTTTGTTGCACGTCGCTGCGCGGCTGATTTTCCGTTAAAAAGAAACTGCCCAACCCTTTTGACCCAAAAATTTACTAATGAAGTCGGGGGTAAATTTTTCCGTTTTGATTCCCGGGTTTGGCCAAACCTGAGCAATTGCCCCAAAAAACTTGGGGGGTTTTAAAAGGTAAAATTTTATTTGATGGGGTTTTTTAAAAAAATAATTTTTTAATTTAAGCCCCGACCCCTTCCCTTAGGGCTTCAATATCAAATGAAGAGATCAATCAAAAGTATAGTAGCGCGCACATACCTCTCTAATGGAGGTGGGAGCTAATTTTTGAAAAGAGAGTTGGCGAAAACACTCAAGGGTAATCACAACGGAAAAATTAAAAATACTTTTGGTCTATTATAGGTTGAACACATGAGCACCCCCCACTCACACACGCACTGATATACGCCCTGTTATAACCCTTGACACAGTAGTCCTTGAAACGACAACAGGGTTAGCTGTTTTTGACACGAAAGCTCCAGCTAAGTGAACTCCAATTATCATGCTTCTTTTCACGTTGGAGAGGTCGGATATAATCACACTTTCCAACGAACAAAATTTTTTCATGCAACCCTTATATTGCCAAATACTTGGCTTCCTTTTTTCTTGCCACTAGGTGGCACACTTTGGCTACACGTCGCAGCTGTTTATTGGACGGTCAAAAAACGACGCATTTTTAAATGGGTGTTTCTATTATTTTATTCTATACCTGTAGCAGTCGAAAAAAATTACATGTCGTAATCATTATAGCGGGTTTGAACTTATCATTCGGCTGTTTGTTGTGGTTGAAAGAAACGTGCGATATTTTGAATATTTTTTTATAACTAATCACACTTTTGCTAATAAAAGGGAAAAAAGAGTGGTAAAAAGGGAGTGTTTTGTGAGTTTTTTGTTTTTTTTATCGAATACCACAAATAATATTCCCAAAACCAAGTGACAAATTTTCATCAGTATGCAGTTGTTTCACTTCTTTTGAATGACGAGAAGGTTTATTACTATATGTTTATTTTGTTATATTTGTTGTGAAATTTAGAACAGATGTATATTCAACATTTATAATAGGACTTTATAAAACATTTCTCTTTTAATCTAGAAAATGAATTACATCATCCTGATTAATTTCCTAAAGAAAAAAAACGACGCAAAGAAGGTTAAATATGTAATGGTTTTATGTGTGCAAGCAAAAAAAAACGCGTATTTCCTTTTTTAAAATGGAAAAAAAAAGACAAAAGTAAAGCTGCACCTAGAAGAAAATTATTGAAATTCGGAGTGTGTGAGATGAGAGTTATATTAACGCCACGCTATATAAAATAACGTCAAGGAGTGAATATTAACCCTCTAAGTGGTCTGCACTTAGTCTTGCCCTTCTGGAGATGCTTCAAAAGTGCACCGCACATATTTTTTTGCTTTCAGGTGGGGTTCTCAAAAGCGGTTGAGCCGTATTTTTAGAATGCGGCTCGGCCGCTTTGAGAATCTTGAAGGCAGAAAGCATCTCTGGAAGGCGGAATTTTACGTGCAGACCGCTTGGAGGGTTAGAGCCAACACAGTGAAAACAAAGTGAAAGCTGTTCGGAATGGACCTCGTCATTTTGAACCTCTGTCAAGTGACGAGTACTACACCTGAGCTTGTAATCCCTTTCCTAATTACCACACCACGCCAACGGGAAGCTTTTAGCGCAAGAGATTTAGCGTGCAGCAGCCCACTCGAAACTTCTTTAGTGGAACCAGAGTTTGAATATACGACACGTCAACCACGAGTTTGTGACGGAAACCACTGCTGTGACGTCCTCGTAGCACGAAACATTGTGTAAAACACGCTCCAGCCGTTGAAACAGAAGGAATAAGAAGACAAATAGTGTTTTTCTGGATATCACACTCGGTACCAAAAAAAGTGCACCGAGATTTCTTGAATTGTGTTGAAAAGAAAAATTGTGCATTTAACCGCAGCTCGAGCTCTAGTTAAATTATAGTGGTGAATCACTGTCTTTTTTTACAGTTCTCTATTAATTTTCTAAAAAAAAACTGTTTTCAGCAATGTATCAATATTTAATTTTTTTCCGCAGGAGAATTTAAAATTCCCATCGAAATCAAAAATTACTTAAAGCAAATGGTTTAAAGGTCTTCTTAATCATTCTGCTGGACTCATGGGAACTGTAGTGATTTAAAAAGAAAGAAAAAATACTCCTATGACAAATACTTTTGACAATTTACTTTTAAGTAATTATATTCTTCATATGTAATTCTAACTATCAGAGAGAAAAAATGCATTAAGTTTAGAAGTTTTTATATTTTATACTTATTACCCAAAACAGAAAAATAAACTTATAATACAAAATTAAACTTTAAAAGTATAAATTAAAAACAAAAATTATCATTAAATAAGTTGGTGACTAATGTGTGAGCTTTTTAAAAAAATTATATAGATACCTCTCCTGCTTATCAAAAAAATAAAGTGTACAGAAACTTTGCAATAATTTCTTAAACTAATTTTTATAACAAACTATTTTCACAAAAAATACAGAAACATTAGAATTTAGAAGCTAATAACTTTCCTAAAATATTAGAAAGTTCAACAAAAGTTTTTTATGTTTTTTTTTCGTATTCAATTGCCCAAAAATTTATTTAAATTTACTTATGTAAATGTATGAAATATAGCGCATGCTGCACTGAAATATAGTGCTTTAATGAAATAAAGTGCATAAATTTTATTTAAAAGTATTTGAAGAGCTAATTGCAACTTCCGAGTGATATTTTGAGATTAAAATTAAGTTAAACTTTAACTTTAGGTTTTTAATACATAACACAAAATGTTTATAAAAATAATTAAGAAAATTCTTAAGTTTCATCTATAGATAATTAAAAAGAGAAGATTTATTCTTTTATCCTCCTAAGAAACTAAGAGCTGTAATTACATATATCGAAATAAAATTCTGCAGTGTTATATTAAAAGTTTTTGGTATGCATAAATTTTTTTCTTCAATAAAAGAAAATGCGATTGAAATAAGCAGTAAAATGTTTTGTAAAGTAAAATACAGTTTCCAGACAGTTCATTTAATCTCCTTTTCCATTTAAAATATTATATTTAAGTTTGCATTTTATTTCTATCACTTTGAAAAAAATATATTGCTCCTCAAATAAATTTTTAATAAAAGTGGACGCGTAGCTAAAGGAATGTTTTTTTTTTTATTTTATTTATATATTATGTTCGTCTTTTTACTGCTTGATATCCATTTTTTAAACGTCTAAAATGTGACGATTATTTTGATAAATATACTACCCAAGTGATTTTTTTGAGGCACAGTTTTGTAAAATACAGAGGAAATCTGTTAACGCGAAATTGGGGGGACGGAAACATTTTATCGTGGTAAAAATATTTAGTTTTAAAGGGGAAAAAATCTAATATTCTTAAAATTATGTTTATTAGATCTCATTTCATTTAAATAGATATGTATTTAACGAAAATCAAGGAAACAAAAACTTGTTGGTTTTACTTATGCCATCCGATCGACAGTAACATCAAGTCAAGGTCCATGAAATTCATCGCGGCTAAGGACTAGAATTTTACGCTTGTCGTTGGACTTAGATTTGAGCACCATGCAAATGACTGTACGATTTTCTTCGGTCGTTTTGTCTATTTGAGTTGCACCAGTAACAGTCGCCTCCCCCCTCACACACGCGCACTGATATTAGCCCTCTTACAACACTTGACACAGTAGTCCTTGAAATGGCAACAGGGTTGGCTGTTCTGGACATGAATGCTCCAGGTAGGTGAGCTCCAATTATCATGCTTCTTTTCATGTTGGAGAGATCGGACATAATCACGCTTTGCTACGAACAAAATTTTCTCATGCAACCCTCATATTGCCAAATGCTTACCTTCCCTTTTTCTGCCCCTGTTTATTGCTCGGCCAAAAAATGACGCATTTTTAAATGTGGGTGTTCCTATTTTTCAGTTCTATATACCTGTAGCTATCGAAAAAAATTACGTGTCGTAAACATTATAGCGGGGTTTCAACTTATCATTCGGCTGTTTGTTGTGGTTGAAAGAAACGTGCGATTTTTTGAATAGTTTTTTTATAACTAATCACCTTTTTGCTAATAAAAGTGATAAAGAGTGGTAAAAAGGAAGTATTTTGTGTGTTTCTGTTATTTTCTCTGTACTTTTTATCGAATTCCCCAAATAATATTCCCCAAATCATGTGTCAGAAATTTTAATCAATATGCAGTTGTTTCACTTCTACTGAATGACGAGAATTTTTATTACTATATGTTTATTGTGTTATTTTTGTTGTGAAATTTAGAGCAGATGTATATTAAATATTTATACTACGACTTTATTAAACATTTTACATTTAATCTAAAAAATGAATTACATCATCCTGACTAATTTCCCACAGAAAAAAAATGGTGCAAAGAGGGTTAAATATGTAATGGTTTTTATGTATACCAGCAAAAGAAAACCGCGTGTTGCGTTTTGAAAATACAGCTTCATGTTGCGTGGTTTCGAAGAAAAATAAAGTAAAATGTCAAAGTGCAGTAACAGTAGAATTATTATTGGATTTAGGGAATAACTATTTGATTATTGAGCAAATGTAACTTTAGAACAAAGCTTAACACATCAGAGGAAGCCTTTTTCATGATTTGATAACATATTGTAGATGGAGTTAATTTTGTTTCGATATAAAAGAACTGAAAACATCAACATATAATTTACGTTTATGACAAGCAGATTTAAACATTTATTTTGTTTCCGTGACCTTTGATCTTATAATATCAACAGATATAATGAAAACCATAAAAAATACTTTATGCACTTTTTGGGCTGCAAGTCCACACACTCAGCAAAATAAAAGCAGTGAGTAAAAAGAAAACAAGCGTATCACTACTCCCCTTGCGGACAAAAAAAGGTTAGGCATGAAAATCCGGGAGTTGGGATCCGCAATGTCTAGCGATACGGGTCACCAAATGTAGGGTGCAGTGGCGTAACGGAGAACATTTTGGCCCCCTGGAAAGTAAGGTTTTGGACCCTTAAGTTGGATTTTACAAAAGGTAGGTACTTGGCGGCAGAAAGGCTTTGGGCCACCTAGAACCCTGCCGCCTTGCGGTGGTGTAGGTTAAGGCACTGGTAGTGTGCTAATCCACACGCTCAGTAAAATAAATTGATTGATTGATTGAATATTAACGTCGCACTGTTTTAGCTACACAAAGGCTTTTGGTGACGGACCACGCAATTTTCAGTAAAATAAAACCAGCAAGCTGTTATTTTTGTAGTTGTTTCTTATTCCACCTGATCTCGACTGCGTCAGATCCGAGCAAACGAAATTCATCATGGCAAGGCAGTGGTTCTCAAACTTTCACTACTGACGACCCAATTTTCAATCATAATTTTTATCGCCCCTCCCCAAAAAACAATAATGTATAGAATGCAATAATAATGCACTTTGGCGTTAAAGCTGCAATACGATCATAAATATAAACTTTACAAATTAACAAGATAAGTATTAAATTTTGTATATGTTACTCTTTTAAGTAATATATATTTTTATTTTTTTACTTTTTAGTTCGATTCACTATAAAAGCGTGTTTTTTAGTTTGTTTTTAAACTATAATTTATTTTATAATTATTTTTAAACTATACACGATAAAAATCACAATTCCCATGAATAATTTAATTAAGAGAAAATATACTTACCTACTTTCAAGGACATTCCAGTTTTTCTTTTATAATTTGAGAAAAAATCCAAGAAAACTATAGGAAAATGTTCCAAATGTGCGTGCCCTTAATAAAAGACATAAATCACAGACACTTTTCGCTAACAATACAGGAATGTTATTTTCCAGCAAAACTGTCATATTTTGTTCACGTTATTGTAGTTTTGCTGTCGTTTGATGATCTACAAATAGCATTTTGAAATTTTTCTTCCTTGTGTCTTTTTGGCAAGGCGAAGTGCTACATTTATGGCTTCATAGTTTTCTTCATAGAGTTCTTTAGGCAACATTTGAAAATTTCAATTCAACTCAAACGTTTCATGTCTATCGCTTTTCCCATATTTACTTTCGCTATCTTGATTTATATGCATTATTTCAGCAGGTTCTTCAATTGTTTGATCAGTTTCAAATTCTTTCAATAGAGATCACGGATGCCCATTTTTTTTTATATTCTGCTCATTTACATTTATAAACCATAATAAGTCGTACAACACAGCAATCAAAACCACAAAATTGTTCATGGAGGAAAGTGTAGCACGTTTTCGTTAAGCATTATTTTTTAGAATACTCATAAAAATACATCTTGGCCAATTAATCCTTCAAAGTGCTCAATATGCTTATCCATATATCATAAAACTCATTCACATAGAGAAAAAAAGCAACAGAAAAATATTATTTACAACTTTCCTAAAAGAAAAAGAGACGGCGTGAAACATACTAGTAAATCTGAAGGTCAAATATATGATAATCAAAAGTAGTATTTAAGGGTTAAAAGAAACGTAATACAAAAATCTCTCATCGTGGGATTACAGCAAAGCAAACAAAATGTCTTTTTTATTTGGTTATAGCATCAAAGATAGTTAATGAGGGTTTGAAGTGGAATCTTTCATTTTTGATGTGATCACAGGATGATATATATATAATTTATATAAGTGTAAAAATGTGTATTTTTATTATGTCAGAAAGCATTTTGTTTTACTTCGTTTCAAAAATTTATTACATTAAACCTTTCATTTTCAACATGCTCGCGCCCCCTAGCAGGGTTATCGCGCAACCCCAGGGAGGTGCTCCCCACAGTTTGAGAAACGCTGTGGCAAGGGGATAGGTGAATGCATGACATTGATCGTAGCCTTGAGCTTCATACAGGCGACAGTACGATTAAGCCCGGTTCCATTCCAATTTTAAGGGGGAACACTTTGGGGGAGGGTAAGAGCTCCCACCTCTATTCCCTATCTACCAATCTCACAAGAGAACTTGTGGCTTGAAGGCTATTTAGAGTACCGCCATAGGCAAGTGCATGCATTCGCACTATACATTACAAATATCGATGTCTTCTCCGGGATAAGAAACCAAGCCCAACAGCCATCTACGCTAACCACTGTACCTGAACAACCGACCTGGACGAGCTAACCACTTTTATAAGAGAATCATCAACATATATACAAAACTGCTATAATGTTAACAGTGGTCATGTACCCCTAAAACATATATTTAAGAAATTTATAGTTTAATCCAACTTTTTTCTAAATCCTTTCAAATCTTGTTAATAAAATGCCAAAATTACTGCAACTACTCCCAGCTCTTAAAACATCCAAAGATAACAGGCAAAGATCTTGCTTTTCTACTTGTAGAATCGCTCCTAGATAATTAATTCTTTACTTTTTCTCTTCTAATTTTAATTTCTCTGTTCTAGAGTACTTTTATCTCAATAGTTTTCTCATATCAATAGTTAAATTTTTTCTCTGAGAAGGGCAGTCTCCACAAACTTACTCTACAACCAATATCAATGCTCAATCCCAATAACCGAAACCAGCTACCCCATTGATCCTTGCCTTAATGAAGCCACTCCTCCTCCAACAAGCCAGGCTAACCACACCAGCAATATCTTAATTTCAAAACAGGAAGTGGAGGAACGAGCCATCGATCCAGTCTCCTGTGAAGTTCAACTCAACACTTACTATTAACAGTGGTAACTATTTAAATATTATAAAATACGGTAAGCGAATATATCAGCACACCTATATGGAGTAAATGGTTGGTGGCACAAGACACTATTAGATAAACAAAATTTCTGTTTTAAATCAACTTTATTTATACACTTTAAGACAAAAGCCAAGCTGCACACCTAGGAGATGATTTAAATTCGGAGTGTGTGAGATAAGAGTTATATTAATGCCACGCCATAAAATAACGTGAATGAGTGAAAATTAAAGCCAACACAGCGAAATCAACGAAAACAACGTGAAAGCTAATCGCAACGGAACTTCTAATTTTGAGCCTCGGTTAAGTGACCAGTACAACACCAGAGCTTGCTCCCCCTTTCCTAATTACCACACCCCGCCAACGGGAGAACTTTGAGTGGAACTGATTTAAAGTGCAGCAGGCCCCTCGATACCTGAAGTCTTCAGTGTAACCAGAGTTTAAATGCATGTCACGTCGGCCCCCAGTTTGAGACCGAAACCCCTATACTACTGCGGTATCATCCTCGTCGGAAGATACATTACGTAAATCAGCCTCCGGCCGTTGAAACAGAAGTGCTAGGTAGAAAAATAGTGTTTTTTTATGGATATCACACTTGGTAACAAAAAAGGGCACCATTAATTCTTGAAATTATATTGAAACAAAATAACATGCACATATTTACCCACAGGATTCTACGATGAAGTAACTGGGCATATGGCTCGCGAAGCGAGCCTCCATCCCATATCCGAATGTAGATGTGGAGCGACTGTGACGTTAT
>BMAV01022867.1:281810-295482 GCA_019973955.1 Trichonephila inaurata madagascariensis
TTTTTTGCTATTTTTTGAATATAAGTTTTAAAACTATTGATTTTAATGGCTTTCCGGATGTCGTCGTTTCTCATATATCTAGTTGCTTTAACAATCATCCAGATGGTTGAATTTTGAAGAGTATCTAGGATATTAATATTAGTTTTAGCTGCGTATCCCCACACTGGGCAAGCATAGGCTATTATTGGACGCAAAACGGCTATAAAGAGAAACACTTTGTTGTCTCTAGATAATTCAGAATTCCGGCCAATTAGGGGGAATAGTTTAAACATTATTTTCCGGAATTTTTCTCGCGTGTGCTGAATGTGTGTTTTTCAAGTGAGATTTTTATCAAAAGTGATACCGAGGTATTTAGTGCTTTGAGACCATGGGATAATTGTGTTGTACATGGTTTGAGGAGGTGGAAGTTTACGTTTTTTAGTGAAGAGAACAGCAGCGGATTTATATCTACGTTAATACTGATTTTCCACAGATCGTAAAAGTTTTCTAAAAGCTTAAGATGCTTATTGAGTGCAAATGTGACTGATGTGATCCTCTTGTAAGTGGTGTGCACGGCTGTGTCGTCTGCAAACATATTAATATTAGTGAGAGAGTAATCTGGGGGATATCGTTAATGTATAAATTGAAGAGAAGAGGTCCGAGTAAACTACCCTGGACCACACCGCAGTTAATATTTTTTGAGTTAGAGTGTCCTTGACACGGACTTGGTAAGAACGATTAGAATTGTAGGAGTGGAGGAGGTGGATAAGGGAGGGGGGTAGGTTGTACTTGATTAGTTTGTAAGTTAATCCGGTGAGCCACACACGGTCGAATGCTTTCTGGATGTCCAGGAAAACTACGCCTGTGCTATTTTTCTTTTGAAAACCATCGGAAATTTCTTCGGTTAGCTTAAGCAAAGGGTGTGAAGAGAGTAGATAGTTTATTAGTAAATCCATATTGATTTGGATTTATAATGTTGTTAGTATAAATGAAGGTTTTAATCTAGTAAGTATAATTGATTCAGTAATTTTGCTTAATGTTGACAACAAGGAAATTGGTCTATAACTAGAAGGGAGTTTAGAGCTTTTACCTGGCTTTAAAATAGGAAAAATAATGGCTTCTTTCCATGCAGAGAGGAAATGATTAAGAATTTTGTTAACGAGAATAGTTAAGATAAGTATAACTTTAATAGGGAAATTTTTGGTCATTCGATTGCTAATGCCATCTTTACCTGGCGCTTTTTTAGAGTTTATTTAACCACAGCTCGAGCTCTAGTTAAATTATTTAGTGTATTTTTCTAATAATAGTGGTGAATCACTGACTTTTTTACAGCTCTCTATTAATTTGCTAAAAAAACTGTTTTCAGCAATGTATCAATATTGAATTTTTTTCCGCAGGAGAATTTAAAATTTCCATCGAAATCAAAAATTACTTAAAGCAAATGGTTTAAAGGTCTTCTTAATCATTCTGCCGGCATCGTGGGAACTGTACTGATTTTTTTTAAAAAAAAATAAAAATACTCCTATGAGAAATACTTTTGACAATTTACTTATAAGTAATTATATTCTTTATATGTAATTCTAACTATCAGAGAGAACAAATGCATTAAGTTTTGAAGTTTTTATATTTTATACTTATTACCCAAAACAGAAAAATATACTTATAATACAAAATTAAACTTTGAAAGTATAAATTAAAATCAAAAATTAGCATTAAATAAGTTGGTGACTAATGCGAGCTCTTTAAAAAAATTATATAGATACCTCTCCTGCTTATCAAAAAAATAAAGTGTACAAAAACTTTGCAATAATTTCTTAAACTAATTTTTCTATCAAACTGTTTTCGTAAAAAATACAGAAACATTAGAATTTAGAAGCTAATAACTTTCCTAAAATATTAGAAAGTTCAACAAAAGTTTTTTATGTTTATTTTTGCATTTTATGGCGCAAAAAACTATTTAAATTTACTTATGTAAACGCATAAAATATAGTGCATGCTGCACTGAAATATAGTGCTTTGCTTAAATATAGTGCATAATTTTGATTTTAAAGTATTTGAAGAGTTATTTGCAACTTCCGACAGAAATTTTGAGATTAAAATTAAGTTAAATATCAACTTTAGGTTTTGAATACATAAAAAGATGTTTAATGATTATTACGAAAACTCTTAAGTATCAAATATAGTTAATTAAAAAAAGAAGATTTATTCTTTTATCCTTCTAAGAAACTAAAGCTGTAATCACATATGTAGATATAAAATTCTGCAGCGTTATATTAAAAGTTTTTGGTATGGTTAAAATTCTTAAATAAAAAAGAAAATGCGATTGAAATAAGCAGTAAAATGTTTTGTAAAATAAAATACAGTTTCCAGACAGTTCATTTAATATCCTTTTCCATTTAAGGTATTATAGTTAAGTTTGCATTTTATTTCTATCGATTTGAAAAAAATACATTTCTCTTCAAATAAAATTTTTAATGAAAGTGGACGTAGCAAAAGGAATGTTCTTTTTATTTAATTTATATATTAAGTTCGTTTTTTCACTCCTTGGTATCCGTTTTTTAAACGTCTAAAATGTGACGATTATTTTGATAAGTACTACCCAAATGATTTTCTTTGAGACAGAGTTTCGTAAAATACAGCGAAAATCTTTTAACACGAAATTCGGGGGACAGAAATATTTTTTCGAGCTAGAAGTATTTAGTATTAAAGGGAAAAAACTCTAATAATCGAGAAAATTAAGTTTATTGGAGCTCATTTCATTTAAATAGATATATTTTTAATGAAATCAAGGAAACAAAAACGTTGTTTTTGCTTATGCCACCCGATCGACATTAACATCAAGTCAAGGTCCATGAAATTCATCGCGGCTAAGGACTAGAATTTTACCCTTGTCTTTGGACATAGATTTGAGCACCATGCAAATGACTGTACGATTTTGCTCGGTCGTTTTGTCTATTTGAGTTGAACACATAAGAACTGCCCCCCTCACACACGCGCACTGATATTAGCCCTCTTACAACCCTTGACACAGTAGTCCTTGAAATGGCAACAGGGTTGGTTGTTCTGAACACGAATGCTCCAGGTAAGTGAGCTCTAATTATCATGCCTCTTTTCACGTTGGAGAGGTCGGACATAATCACGCTTTGCTACGAACAAAATTTTCTCATGCAACCCTCATATTGCCAAATGCTTGCCTTCCCTTTTTCTGCCCCTGTTTATTGCTCGGCCAAAAAACGACGCCTTTTTAAATGGGTGTTCCTATTCTTTTGTTCTATACCAGCAGCAGTCGAAAAAAAATTACGTGTCGTAATCATTATAGCGGGTTTGAACTTATCATTCCACTGTTTGTTGTGGTTGAAAGCAACGTGCGATTTTTTGAATATTTTTTTTATAACTAATCACATTTTTTTTACTAATAAAAGTGATAAATAGTGGTAAAAAGTGATTTTTTTGTGTGTTTCTGTTAGTTTCTCTGTACTTTTTATCGAATACCCAAATAATATTTCCAAAACCATGCGACAGAAATGTTCATCAATATGCAGTTGTGTCACTTCTAATGAACGGCGAGAACTTTTATTACTATATGTTTATTGTGTTATTTTGGTTGTGAAATTTAGAACATACCTGTATTAAATATTTATTCTAGGACTTTATAAAACATTTTTCCTTTAATCTAGAAGAAAAATTACATCACTCTAATTAATTTCACAAAGAAAAAAAATAATGCAAAGAGGGTTAAATATGTAATAGTTTTTATGTATACGAACAAAAGAAAACCGCGTGTTTCGTTTTGAAAATACAGCTTCATGTTTCGTGCTTTCGAATAAAAATAAAGTAAAATGTCAAATTGCACGAACCGTAGAATTATTATTGGATTTAGGGAATCACTATTCGATTATTGAGCAATTATAACTTTAGAATAACGCTTAGCACATCAGACAAAGCCGTTATCATGATTTGATAACATATTGTAGATGGAGTTAATTTTGTTTCGACATAAAAGAACTGGAAATATCACCATATTACTTATGTTTATGTGTGACAAGCAGATTTAAACATTTATTTTGTTTCCATGACCTTTGATCTTATAATATCAGCAGATATATAAAAAAAACCATAAAAAATACTTAATGCACTTGTGGGCTGCTAATCCACACGCTCAGCAAAATAAAAGCAGCGAGTAAAATAATACAAGCGTATCACTACTCCCCTTGAGGCGAAAAAAATATTAGGCTTGAAAATCCGGGAGTTGATATCAGCGACATCTAGCAATAAGGGTCACCAAACGTAGGGTGCAGTGGCGTAACGGAGAACATTTTGGTCCCCTTGCAAAGTAAGATTATGGGCCCATGAGTTAGATTTTACAAAGGGTATCTACTTACTTACTCCAGAGAATCGAGCTCACCCAAAGGGTTCAGAGCTGCATCCGACCCTCCAAGAAGTATTTTATTTTAGAATTAAACAAAAAAATATGTACAAAAAGTTCCCGAATGAGGGACCCTCCCCCAAAATTCTTGAGAACCGGGGAAAGAATACAGCAAAAACACTTTACAAATACAATGCAAATACAAAATAAACAAAAAAAAACAAAACACGAACATACACAGGTGCTATCTTCTAAGGAGAAGGGAAGACCCTGAAACACACACACAGACATAGGACCCGAGGTGGAAAAAAGAGATTGAAATACAGGAAACAAAAATAATATTAAAAAAAAATGTTTTTTGAACCATAATTCCAGTTGGCACCAACACTTCCTTTATATATTATTTGCTGTTTTTTTTTTTAATGGTGCTTTAGTTTTCTTAAAAAAAAAAGCACCAGAAAGATGATTTTTTTTTAGACATTAAATTTTGAATTTATGAATTTGACAATTATATTTTGAATACACTAAAAGGAAGAATGCAGATGCGTAAAATAAAAAAATAAATAAAGAGAAAAAAAGGGGGGAAAGATGAATTATTGAATTTTATTGAAGATACCATTTCTGCTAAAAGAGTGAGAGAAAAAACAAGAAATTAACCTTAAAGTATATCCAGAATGTTGACTAAGGGTCAAAACAAGAAGCTGCAATATATTATGTGAGGAGAACAAAAAAGGTTTAAAGATGAGAAGGAAGAAGAAAGAAAATTATGAGGAATATCAAGAACCGAAGTGGGAAAAGGGAAAATTAAGCCAACCTGTCACATATAGATTTGGAAATAGCAAAGCAGGAAATTAATTTATTGTGAAGAGCACGATTATTAATAATAGAGTTAGCCCAAGTACAGAGAGCGCTTTGGATGCGGTTAACAAGATGGTGATCAGAAGTGAAGGGGCAGTGGAATACTTAATGATCTGCGTCTCCAGGCGACCCACACAGGCCATTTTGAGAGGAAAGGAGATTGAACCTGTGTAAGTAAGCGGGGAAAGGCCCATGATTAGTTAGAAAATGGACCAAATATTTAGAGATGGAAAGAATGTTTAAGTTAGGATTATTGAAAAAGCGCTTGACCCTTAATCCAATATTGCAATCATTCCAAGTGGAGGTCCAAAATTCTAGGATAAATTTATTTAAGGAACTGGAGAGGAAGGGACGAGGATAGGGAACCAAAAACACTTCACCATCATATACAGCCTGTTTTGCATAAAAATCGGCGTAATCATTATAAAGGTTATTGTTATGAGCTTTGACCCAGAAAAGATTCTAGTATCTCCTGAATTGAAACAATTTGAATTTAATAGAATTGAAATAACTGGATTTATTTGTACTTGGAGGCAGTAAGGCTTTGGGCCCCCTAGAACTCTTTCGCTTTGCGGTGATGTACGTTAAGCTTATGGTAGTGTGCAAATCCCACGCTCAGTAAAATAAACCCACCAAGATGTTGTTGTTGAAGTTGTTTCTTATGCCACCTGATCTCAACTGCGTCAGATCCGAGCCTACGAAATTCATCATGGCAAGGGGCTAGGTGAACAACTGTCGTTGGCCGTAGCCTTCAGCATCATACAGGTGACAGTACGATTAAAATCGGTTCCACTCCAATTTTAAGGGAGAATACTCTGTAGGAGGGTCAGGGGCCCTCAACTCTTTTTCCCCTCTACCAACCTCACGAGAGGACTTGTGGCTTGACGGCTATTTAGAGCACCCCAATACGCAAGTGTATGCAATGGCACTATGTACATTAAAGACATCGATGTCTTCTCCTGGATAAGAAACCAAGCCCTACAGTACAGCAATCAGCGACGCTAACCACTATACCTAAACAACCGATCTGGACGTGCTAACCAGTTTAATTAGAGATTCGTCAACATATATACAAAACTGCTGTAATATTAACAGTGGCCATCTGCCCCTCAAAGAAATATTTCAGAAATTTATAGTTTAATCTAACTTTTTAATTCCTTATCGATCTTGTTAATAAAATGCCAAAGGTACTGCAACTACTCCCAGCTCTTAAAGTTTCCAAAGATGGCAGGCACACACAAAAAGCTTTTCTACTTGTAGAATCGCTCCTAGATAATTAATTCTTTAATATTTCTCTTTCTAATTTTAATATCTCAGTTTTAGTATTTTTATCTCAATAGTTAAATTTTTACTCGGAGAAAGGCAGTCTCTCCACAAGCATACTCCACAACCAATAGCAATGCTCAATCCCAATAGTTGAAACCAGCTACCCCATTGATCCTTGCCTTAATGAAGCCACTCCTCCTCTAACAAGCCAATTTAACAACACCAGCAATATCGTAGTTTCAAGACAGGAAGCGGAGGATCGAGCCATCGATCCAGTTTCCTGTGGAGTTCGACTCACAACTTACTATTAACGGTGGCAACTATTTACAGATTATAAAATACGGTAAGTGAATATCAGCACACCTATATGGAGTAATTGGGTGGTGGCGCGAGACCCTTTTAGATTAAGATATTTCTGTTTTGCATCAGTTTTATTTATACACTTTAAGACAAAAATGAAGCTGTACCTAGAAGGAGATTATTGAAATTCGGAGTGTGTGAGATGTGAGAATGCTACGTTATAAAATAACGTGAAGGAGTGAATATTAAAGCCAACACAGTGAAAATAACGTGAAACCTATTCGCAATGGACCTCGTCATTTTGAACCTCTGTCAAGATACGAGTACGACACCTGATCTTGCACATCCTTTCCTAATTACCACACCACGCCAACGGAAGGGCTTTCAGCGCAACAGATTTAGCGTGCATTGCAGCCCCTTCGACACTTGGAGTCTTCAGTGGAACCAGAGTTTGAATCCACGAGACGCCGGCCACGAGTTTTTGACCGAAACCCTTATACAACTGCGGTAACATCCACTTCACGAGATACATTACGTAAATCAGCCCCTTGCCGTTGAAACAGAAGTGCTAGGTAAAAAAATAATGTTTTTTTTTTTTATGAATATCACACTCGGCACCAAACAAGGGCACCGAGATCTCTTGAAATACTTCTGAAATGATGCAACACATATATTTAACCGCAGCTCTAGTAAAATTATTTAGTGTATATTTCTAATAATAGTGGTGGATTACTGACTTTTTTTACAGCTTTCTATTAATTAGCCAAAAAAAAACTGTCTTCGGCAATGTATCAATGCTTCAATTTTTTTGTTTTTTCGCAGGAGAATTTAAAAGTTTTATCGAAATCAAAAATTACTTAATGTAAATGGATTGAAGGACTTCTTAATCATTCTGTCACCCACAAGGGAACTGTAGTGATTTATAAAAGAAGAAAAATACTCCTATGACAAATACTTTTAGCAATTTCTTTGGCAATTTACTTTTAAGAAATTATATTATTTATATGTAATTGTAACTATCAGAGAAAAAAATTGCATAAAGTTTGAAGTTTCTATATTTAACTCTTATTACCGAAAACAAAAAAATAAATAGATATATATACCTCTTCCCCTGTTTATGAAAAAAAAAATCAAGTACAGAAAAATTTATGCAATAATTTCTTAAAATATTTTTAATGCAATTTACATTTGTAAAAAATTCTTGAAACATTAGAATTTAGAAGCTAATAACTTTGCAAAAATATTGGAAAGTCCAACAAAAGTGTTTTTATGTTTATTTTTTTTTTCATTTAATTGCACAAAATAGTATTTAAATTTACTTATGTAAACACATGAGTGTTACAGAATTTTTAATGTAATATAGCGCATAATTTTTATTAAAAAGTATTTGAAGGATAATTTTCAACTTCCAAAGTAAAATTAAACTAAATATCAATTTTGGGGTTTTGAATACATAACGAAATGTTTAAAAATAGTTACGAAAACTTTTACGTTTTATCTATAAATAATTAAAAAGAGAAGTATTATTCTTTTATCCTCCTAAGAAACTAAGAGCTGTAATTGCATATGTCGAAATAAAATTCTGCATTGTTACATTAAAAGTTTTTGGTATGCTTAAATTTTTTAATAAAAGAAAATGCGATTGAAATAAGCAGTAAAAAAAAAATGTTTTGTAAAATAAAATACAGTTTCCGGACAGTTCATTTAATCTCCTTTTCCATTTAAAATATTACATTTAAGTTTGCATTTTATTTCTATCGCTTTGAAAAAATATATTTCTCTTCAAATAAAATTTTTAATAGAAGTGGACGTAGCAAATGGAATGTTCTTTTTATTTATTTTATATATTAAGTTCGTCTTTTTACTCCTTGATATCCTTTTTTTAAACGTCTAAAATGTGACGATTATTTTGATAAATACTACCCAAATGATTTTTTGGAGAGAGAGTTTTGTAATACAGCGAAAATCTTTTAACTCGAAGTTGAGGGGACGGAAATATTTTTTCGTATTAAAAGAATTTAGTGTTAAAGGGGGAAAAAACATATATTCGACAAAATTAAGTTTATTAGAGCTCATTTCATTTAAATAGATATGTATTTAATAAAAATCAATGAAACAAAATTTTGTTATTGTTGGTTATGCCACCTGATCGACAGTAACATCAGATCAGGGACCAAGAAATTCATCGCGACTAAGAGCTAGAATTTTACGCTTGTCGTTAGCCTTAGCTTTGAGCATCATGCAGGTGACAGTACGACTTGGCTCGGTTCCACCCCAATTATGAGGGATAACATCCTGGGACGTGACAGGGACCTCCCACCTCTCTTTCCCTACCATCAACCTCACTAGAGGCCTTGCGGCTCGACAGCTATTTCTGTTACCCATATGCCGTGAAGGCGCTATACATTAACAAACATCCATGCCTTCTCCGGGATTCGAACCCATGCCTTACTGCACCACAGTCAGCATCACTAACCACTTTTCCCTGATGACAAACAAATATTCAATGAAATTTAGTACAAAAATTTCAAGTTTTTTGATAAGTAAAATATTTATTGAGTTTTTGGGAAAAGATCTGATACCTTTCTTTGGATTGTCCTTTTTAGCATCCAATTTTGAATAAAATGTTCAATGTCGTCTATTTTGTTATTCGTTTCACAATTGGAATATGAGTGTAAATAAATGCGCACCTGACAAACACCTGAGCTGGCACCCCCTCTCCGAACTACCACACTACACCAACGGGAGGACGTTTGAGCTTTCGATAGATTTAAGGTGCATCGCTCACCTACAAGGCGGGTCTTTAATGGGATTGGGCTTGAACTCGTGACAAGCCCCGATCTGATACCTTGACTACTAGACTACCGTGGCTACACGGCATGGTCACGAGCTCGATAGCAGATTACATAAAAACAAAAATGAAGAAGTAAATTTACTTGTAGATTGAATTTGTATGAACTATTCATACTAAAAAATATCAGATTTGATTAGTTAAGTGAGAAATTAATATTATTAGTAATAATTATACAGAAACTAATATTATATACTACAGGATTAGTAAGTACTAAAATATTAAAAGTATTAGTAACACAATAACATCACCTCTGTACTGTCGCATTTTTAATACTAGTATACATATAGTATAGTGTTTGTTCTTCTAATAATATTATATACAACCAGTACTATATAATAATATACTCATAAAACTATAATAATACTATTCATAACTTATGTTATTAGGATACTAAGTATTAAAATAGTAATACACATATTTTTCAAGCGATAACTTAAACAATAATACTTTTACTACTAGTGATGCAAGTATTAAAATACCAGAAATACTATTGTAATTCTGTATACTAAAATAATGATATATATTTTCTAGTGGTACAAGTTCTAAAGCAGGGATACCGAATCAATGACATTGGTGTTCCGTGACACAATATTTTAGGCACGTCACCCGTCAAAGCGGTTTGCATTTTAGTTAAAAATAACAAAGTTCACTTTTTGAAGTATTAGATGTAACCAGACGAAGAAAAAGTTATTGAAGAATTTTTTTTCCGTAATTGATTCTTGAATCAAGAGCGAGATTTTCTCAGTTTAAAGAATTATAGGAAACTGTATGTCAAGTTTATTATGCACCCTAATGTGACTTCATTTGATAAACTGAGCTTGTCCCAAATCGATTGGTTGGAAATTGTAGAATTTTAAATTCAATTGATTGATTTACTATCTAGATTTATATGAATTGTAAAAATTTATTGAAACAAGGAAAAGGCTGGAATTGATTGAAACAGAAACATTAACAAGCAATATAAGTAAAAATTCCAATAACGAGCATGGATTTGAATTCGATTCCAGACACGTTCAACTGTTTGAAGAATCTGGTTCATGCTATTTTAATTATATTTTCATCTACCTATGCCTTCGAATCATTATTTTCAGAGATGAATAACATTAAAAACTCGCTTAGAAACCGTTTGGCAGTTGACTCCAATTCAGCAATCATTCTGCTAAAATTAACATCTTAGAACAGTGCTTCTCAGACTTCCTATACTTGCGACCCAATTTCCAATTATAATTTTCATCGCGCCCCCTCAATACAATAACTATGTATTGAATTCTCAATAGTAATATACAGTCACTTCCAAAAGTTAAGCACGAAGATGTAAAATGCAAAAAGATCTACAAATACTGCTTTGATTAAAACAAAATTTGGCAGTAAAGTAGCATATATATTTATACATAAAACAAAATCAATAATTATATACAGAAATGAAAACAATATTAATTTTTTGTAAGTTTTCAGATAATGTCATACAGGAGACAAAAACAAACAACAAAACTTAAACAAAATTATGTATAAAGTGAAAATAAACAGCACAAAATGAAAAAAGGACAGTAATAGGGTATGTAATCCCCCTCATCTGTATGCAAAGTTTACACCTTCTGACCATGCTTTCAATTAGGAGGTCAACCACCGCAGAATTAAGCAATCGCCATTCTTCTTGTAGAGCAGTTTCCAGCTCAATAAGAGTGGCTGGAGGTGGGGAACGTGAAGATACAGCGCGGCCGAGAGCCTCCCAAAGATTTTCAATGGGATTAAAGTCAGACGAATATGATGGCCGCGCCATACGTGCAATCCCTTCACTCTCCAGGTAGTTATCGACGATGTCAGCTCTATGGGGACGTGCGTTATCGTCCATTAAAACAAAAGTAGGGCCAACTGCTGCAGCGTGCAATCTCCTAATGGGTTCTAGGACTTCATCTCGATACCGGACAGCCGTCATAGAACCCCGTTTAAAGATGTGCTGGTCGGTGCGGTATCCTAATGAAATCCCTGCGCACATCATAATGCTTACGCTTCGGAATGCGTGATGTTCGGAGATGTTTTGGGGCTGATTACGTGTTCCTTGTTTACGCTATATCCTTATACGCTTGTCATCTGGCTTCAAAGCAAATCTTGACTCATCAGTAAACATGACATTGCCCCAGTCAGACATAGTCCAATTACCATGTTTCCAGCACCACTTTAATCGTGCCTCTCTTGATTGGACGGATAGAGGAACACAAATTCGAGGTACCCGGGCATACAGTCCATTCATATGTAATCATCGGGGGGCGTACAGTAGCTGCTGATATAGCCTTACCAATGAAGGCTGTAACCATAGATGCCACACGTGTGGAGGTCGCTCTGTGATTCCGCTTGGCTACAATAGCAATATATCGATCTTCCGCGGGAGTTGTAACCCTTGGGCGACCACCTACGGGCCTTTGGACAACTGTTTGTGTGGTTTGGAATTGTTTCCATAAACGTGAGAATACAGAATGATGAACGCCGAAGAAAAGAGCAACATCTTTGATCGACTGTCCTGCTTCAATGCGCCCCACGCCAGCGCTCAAAATCTTCCATTCATTTTCTGGAAGTCATAGAAACATGTATGTCTTGAAAACAAATTGTACGAAAGTTTTAAACACCTTCTATCAGCACTTACACACAGTCAACTTCTATAACCCTTCATAAAGCTAACTCCTTATAAGACTGCCCTTTTTGCATATTTCTTGACATGAAAGCACGATTGGCTGTGTGTGTGTGTGTTACCTAACATATTTGCATACTTCCATTTACCTCTGCAGAGAATTGCATTCTCTTCAATTCTTTGATTGGCTTCCGGAAATTAACATATTCCTCTCCGTGCTTAACTTTTGGAAGTGAGTGTACTTTGAGGTAAAGCTACACAGTACGACTTCAATTATAAACCGTACAAATATTCAAGCTAAGTATTAAATTTTGTATAAAATTTTATGACATACCCTTATGGTCAATGGTAATTATTAAACTTCTTAACTTAGTACTGTTAAATTAATTAGGAAACACATTCTGCAGTATTGATACATTTATAAGTGTATTATGTCAGTGTAAATGTGTATTCTATTTTTTAGTATGTCAGAATGTATTTCATTTTGCTTCCTTTCAATAAATTAATAATTTTTTTAAAAAAAAACTCTTTTGTTTTCGACTTTTCGATGTACTCGTGCCCCCCTTATGGAGTTATCACGCCCCACAGTTTGAGAAGCTCTGTCTTACAATCCTAATATAAGCTATTTGTCATCTAATCCGCAACAATAGAAGTCACACTAAGGCTACTTTAATTTGAATTACTCGTATAGCTGACATAAACATTTTCAAAATGTATTTTTTGTAGTGAATAAAAAGTTTTGAGTTGCGTTTAATTAGTTTTATTATTGTCCTAATAATCACAAGTCAAAATTATTTAACGCACTTCTGTACCTCATGAAACATTTCTTTAGAAAAAATGGCAAGTTGATCCATAAAGGTTCCCTACCCCTGTGAGAAAGTAATAATACTTAACTTGTTAGTGATACTAAGTACTAAAAGACCACCAATACTATAGTAATGTTCATAAAACTAGAAAAAATATCTATAGCTTATTATCTTATCATACTAAGTACTTAAATAGTAATAAGTATATTTTTCTTGGGCTACTAGTAATAAAATTATAATACTTATACTACTTGTGATATAATGAGTACTAAAATAAAGTAGTTCTATATATAGTGATGTGCTATTAGTAAAACAAAATTTTCATATGTACAAAAATAACTTCGCACAGAAAAAAATTAAAATAGGCAGAATATTTAATTTTTAGTATGTAATAAGGATTTATTTATTGCGCTTACATCTTGAGTCTTAAGTTTAAAAGAATAAACACTATTGGCCATTAATATTGCTACACCAAGAAGGCGACATGCTATAGACCTCAAATTTAAACGAAATGAAGAAGGTTCTGCGATATGCAAATTATTAGCTTTTTAGCGCTTTCAGACAAAGCAAGCGTACACAAATTGCATTTGAACGTTGTTCCCTGGTGAAAGGTTATT
>BMAV01022867.1:300171-314249 GCA_019973955.1 Trichonephila inaurata madagascariensis
TATTTATCAAAATAATCGTCACATTTTAGACGTTTAAAAAATGGATATCAAGCAGTAAAAAGACGAACATAATATATAAATAAAATAAAAAAAAAAACATTCCTTTAGCTACGCGTCCACTTTTATTAAAAATTTATTTGAGGAGCAATATATTTTTTTCAAAGTGATAGAAATAAAATGCAAACTTAAATATAATATTTTAAATGGAAAAGGAGATTAAATGAACTGTCTGGAAACTGTATTTTATTTTACAAAACATTTTACTGCTTATTTCAATCGCATTTTCTTTTATTGAAGAAAAAAAATTATGCATACCAAAAACTATTAATATAACACTGCAGAATTTTATTTCGATATATGTAATTACAGCTCTTAGTTTCTTAGGAGGATAAAAGAATAAATCTTCTCTTTTTAATTATCTATAGATGAAACTTAAGAATTTTCTTAATTATTTTTATAAACATTTTGTGTTATGTATTAAAAACCTAAAGTTAAAGTTTAACTTAATTTTAATCTCAAAATATCACTCGGAAGTTGCAATTAGCTCTTCAAATACTTTTAAATAAAATTTATGCACTTTATTTCATTAAAGCACTATATTTCAGTGCAGCATGCACTATATTTCATGCATTTACATAAGTAAATTTAAATAAATTTTTTTGGGCAATTGAATACGAAAATAAACATAAAAAACTTTTGTTGAACTTTCTAATATTTTAGGAAAGTTATTAGCTTCTAAATTCTAATGTTTCTGTATTTTTTGTGAAAATAGTTTGTTATAAAAATTAGTTTAAGAAATTATTGCAAAGTTTCTGTACACTTTATTTTTTTGATAAGCAGGAGAGGTATCTATATAATTTTTTTAAAGAGCTCGCATTAGTCACCAACTTATTTAATGCTAATTTTTGTTTTTAATTTATACTTTTAAAGTTTAATTTTGTATTATAAGTTTATTTTTCTGTTTTGGGTAATAAGTATAAAATATAAAAACTTCTAAACTTAATGCATTTTTTCTCTCTGATAGTTAGAATTACATATAAATAATATTATTACTGAAAAGTAAATTGTCAAAAGTATTTGTCATAGGAGTATTTTGTTTTTCTTTTTAAATCAGTACAGTTCCCATGAGTCCGGCAGAATGATTAAGAAGACCTTTAAACCATTTGCTTTAAGTAATTTTTGATTTCGATGGAAATTTTAAATTCTCCTGCGGAAAAAAATTAAATATTGATACATTGCTGAAAACAGTTTTTTTTAGAAAATTAATAGAGAACTGTAAAAAAAGACAGTGATTCAACACTATTATTACAAATGTACACTAAATAATTTAACTAGAGCTCGAGCTACGGTTAAATGCACAATTTTTCTTTTCAACACAATGCAAGAAATCTCGGTGCACTTTTTTTGGTACAGAGTGTGATATCCAGAAAATACACTATTTGTCTTCTTATTCCTTCTGTTTTAACGGCTGCAGCGTGTTTTACACAATGTTTCGTGCGACGAGGATGTCACAGCAGTAGTTTCGGTCACAAACTCGTGGTTGACGTGTCGTATATTCAAACTCTGGTTCCACTAAAGAAAGTTCGAGTGGCTGTGCTGCACGCTAAATCTCTTGCGCTAAAAGCCTCTCGTTGGCGTGGTGTGGTAATTAGGAAAGGGATTACAAGCTCAGGTGTAGTACTCGTCACTTGACAGAGGTTCAAAATGACGAGGTCCATTCCGAACAGCTTTCACGTTGTTTTCACTGTGTTGGCTCTAACCCTCCAATCAGTCTGCACGTAAAATTCCGCCATTCCAGAGATGCTTTTTCTGCCTTCAAGCAAGATTCCCAAAAGCGGCCGAGCCGCATTCTTAAAAATACGGCTCAACCGCTTTTGAGAACCCCACCTGAAAGCAAAAAAATATGTGCGGTGCACTTTTGAAGCATCTCCGGAAGGGCAAGACTTTAAGTGCAGACCGCTTAGAGGGTTAATATTCACTCCTTGACGTTATTTTATATAGCGTGGCGTTAATATAACTCTCATCTCACACACTCCGAATTTCAATAATTTTCTTCTAGGTGCAGCTTTACTTTTGTCTTTTTTTTTCCATTTTCAAAAAGGAAATACGCGTTTTTTTTTTGTTTTTTTTTGCTTGCACACATAAAACCCATTACATATTTAACCTTCTTTGCGTCGTTTTTTTTTCTTTAGGAAATTAATCAGGATGATGTAATTCATTTTCTAGATTAAAAGAGAAATGTTTTATAAAGTCCTATTATAAATGTTGAATATACATCTGTTCTAAATTTCACAACAAATATAACAAAATAAACATATAGTAATAAATCTTCTCGTCATTCAAAAGAAGTGAAACAACTGCATACTGATGAAAATTTGTCACTTGGTTTTGGGAATATTATTTGTGGTATTCGATAAAAAGTACAGAGAAACTCACAAAACACTCCCTTTTTACCACTCTTTATTCCTTTTATTAGCAATAAGTGTGATTAGTTATAGAAAAATATTCAAAATATCGCACGTTTCTTTCAACCACAACAAACAGCCGAATGATAAGTTCAAACCCGCTATAATGATTACGACATGTAATTTTTTTCGACTGCTACAGGTATAGAATAAAATAATAGGAACACCCATTTAAAAATGCGTCGTTTTTTGACCGTCCAATAAACAGCTGCGACGTGTAGCCAAAGTGTGCCACCTAGTGGCAAGAAAAAAGGAAGCCAAGTATTTGGCAATATAAGGGTTGCATGAAAAAATTTTGTTCGTTGGAAAGTGTGATTATATCCGACCTCTCCAACGTGAAAAGAGGCATGATAATTGGAGTTCACTTAGCTGGAGCTTTCGTGTCAAAAACAGCTAACCCTGTTGTCGTTTCAAGGACTACTGTGTCAAGGGTTATAACAGGGCGTATATCAGTGCGTGTGTGAGTGGGGGGTGCTCATGTGTTCACCTATAATAGACCAAAAGTATTTTTAATTTTTCCGTTGTGATTACCCTTGAGTGTTTTCGCCAACTCTCTTTTCAAAAATTAGCTCCCACCTCCATTAGAGAGGTATGTGCGCGCTACTATACTTTTGATTGATCTCTTCATTTGATATTGAAGTCCACTACATGTACAGGGGGTCTGGGCTTAAAGTATACGAAAATTATTGCTTATTATCACCAAACAACCCATCAGAATGTAATAAAATGTTCATCCGTGGATTTGAATCCCCTCCAAGATTTTTTGGGTCTAATTCGCTCAGCCGCTTGTGCGAGCATTATCCGGCAATCGAAGACGATAAAATTGTTACACTGACTTCATTAGTAAAGTTTTGGATGCTACAGTAGAAGGTGCAGTGCGTACTTTTATTAACGGAATTTAAATCAGTCACGCGTGTACAGCGACGTGTTCGAACAGAATGGAATGTCGTTACTGCCTTGCCTAATAGACTTATCAGGACTCTTACAAAATGAATCACGCATACGATCAACAGTGTCTTCTATTACGTAAACTTAAGTATACTTGCCAGTTTGAGATACCAAAGTTCCTGTCTCCTTTACATTTCTGTCCCATTGTTGGATATATTTTGATATCGGAGGGTCGACATTTCGTTCTGTTCGAACACGTAGCTGTATATGCGTGACTGATTTAAATTCCGTTAACCAAAGTACTCACTGTGTGTTTTGCTCAGGCGACCGCATATTTACTAATGAAGTCAGTGTAAAAAGTTTGTCGTCTGCGATTGCCGGATAATGCGTGCACGTGTGGCCGAGGAGTCTAGATCCAATAAATTTCGGAGGGGTTTCCAATCCAAGGATGAACATTTTATTACATTCTGATGGTTAGTTCCGTAATAATAAGCCATAACCTTTGGATACCTTATGCCCGGACACCCTGTATAATGAATACTTGAAAGAATCGTATATATCATAGTTACTTGAAATATACTCATTATATAATAAGTGCTTGAAATATACTACGCAGTTATAATGAATTATTAAAATATTCTACGCAGTTATAATGAATTATTAAAATATTCTACGTACTCTAAGGATTAAAATATACTGTCATTGAGCATATTGAAAAAACTTGATTCAAAAATATTTCATCATTAAAATTGAAAAAAAAAATTAGTACTATCTAAAGATTTAGTAAAGTGCAACCATACATATTTCTAAGAATTCTTTCAAAAACGATAACTAATACTGCCCTGATTAAGAAACTATAACTGAAGTACACTATTTATATAATTGATACTTAAAGTATTCTAAGTACTCTACATCTCACATCATCGCATTTAAAAAAATGACGAATTTATACGTAAGAATTTAAATAAGTATGGTTATATATATTTATAAGGCTTTTTTAGAGCCTCATAACTAACTCTTTAAAGTTTCTTTTTTGAAGGATACTCTATTCAAATTCTCCAGAATAAAATTATGTTTGTCTGACACGCTATAGAGAGAAGTTTAATAAAGACGAAAGGAAAAGCACAAAGAGGTCTTCAGAAATCAAGAAACTTCCTGCTGTCTTTGTTCTTTCATACTTTGTGAAAAGGAAGGAAAGATAAACGTATTTTAGTTCGAGAGAACATTAGAATGACTATGTGTGTCTAAACCTATATTCGTGTAAATGTTATTTGACTTTAAATAATGCGAATTGTTTTTACAAATAGAATTTATTCAACTTATTTCAACAAATGTTAAAGTAGACATAGTTATACTTTATATTTTTTGGGTGATTTAATTATTATTTTTTATTTCCAATGGCCAGGGTTACAGAAGACCATTACACCAAAAAGGGGTAGGAACAAAAACAGACAAAATAAAACAAAGTAGGGAATAAACATGGTGAGAAAAGTCTATGAACCCAATAAGTCCCTAGCGTGCCACTAAAGATCGCACAAAGAGGATTCCTTTAGGACAGGGCAGCGGTGAATGTGGTAGGCATCCATGTCCTTCCGAAATTCGCAGACTTATAAAAGTAATTTATGGTGAATGCTGAAACCTTAATTTAATATTAAATATTTAGAATTTATCATGAAATCATTTGTGCAATAAGCATTTATACATAAAGATAGAATTGTGCCGCAATGAGAGTGAAAGATAGATAGATAGAGAGAGAGCTGTCTGAGTTCCTCCTAGTGAAATTGTTTAAGGTATCCGACTACGCGCGTTCGGAAGCGGGGTTTTAAAAAAGCGCATAAATGGATAATTTTCATGATATTTAGTGTTAGTTAGAATATAATACATGTATAAAATTGTTTTAAGGACTTTTAGACAAAAACAATGATTTAAATACAATATTTTGGCAAAAAATAAGTTTAGAGTAAGAAGGAGTCCGATGCTCTAACCCACTAAGCTACCCTCGGCCTAGTGATTAGGCCATAGTAGATTACATAACGAGTGTCAGCTTCTGTACAAGGTGCGTCTCCAGTGGCACCAAGACTCTAACTCACGGCAACCCGTCCGTGAGTTCTTGACCATCACCACTCGGATACTGAGGCTACGTTAATTCATTCAAAGAAATATAGTTGGTAAAATTTGTATATTCCTAAATAATAAAATAATTTACTTTTATATTTATTCTTTAAAAAAAATAATAATTTTTAAATTTACTCTTAACAAGTAATATAAAAAAATTAAGTAAATTCCTACTTAGATCAACAAATAAAAATTTTATCTTAGCTACTTTTTATTAAATAGATACAATTAATATAAATATGTATATATATATGACAGAATCACAACATTAAGTGGTAATTAATTTTTATTCATTATCATTAACGTATCGTATTGTCATCCAAAACAATCGTGTATATAAAATTTCAGTTCAACTGAATGCTGTAAAACGTGAGAAAAAAACCTTTCCAAATATTAACACAAGTCGCAAAAAGGGTCGCTAAGTCGACAAAAATGATGCCAATGTGGCTGTATTTGTAATCCTTTAAATAATTAGTTTTAATCAATTAATTTTTATTAATTATAATTAAATTATTGTATTGTCATCCAATAATCATGTATATAAAATTTCAACTCAATTAAGCGTTTTAAAAGGTATTTTATTAACGATTGAAAATTCCGCTAAAATAAATAAATTAATACATAGAGAGTGCTAGCTAATAGTGTGTGTGTGTGTAGGAATTGAAAATGGTGATATCAGTTGATATTATTCTCTTTTTGCCACAACTTAATTGTTTAGAAAAATGTTATGTAAGTTGTTACTAATCACGCTTTGTAAAAATCTAGACGAAATGCTAGTCTCGACGCAACTTAAATCATCTTCTTTAAAAGAAATAATTGCTTGAACCTTACGTATCACAGCAAATGAAAAATAAAGCAATAAAGGACAGCGTTTATTAGTGAAAATTTCCTTTTCCCATTCAAGAACAGCCACAATTCAAATTTTACTAATAACTCTTCAATTTTAAAATACATTTTAAAATTCTTGCAACAGTTTCTGACTTTCTAAGCAATCCGTTTGGGATCAATGCAAGTTTTTTTTTTTCCTTTTAATGAGTGCTTTATATTTAATTTGTTTTAAAACAAAGTAACAGAAATTATCGCCTTCCGAAAAAAAGAAAGAAACGAAACCTTAAATAAAATTTGCGCTTGAATTTTGCATTTAAAAAAAACTTCCATGATGCCCATATCCCTAATCTATATTTCAATCGACAAAGCTCCGCTGCAATTCGTACTTACGATCAATAAAAAAACAAGCTTAGACGGAAAGGGACAAACTGCTTTTTGAAGCAGCGTATTGATTTTGAATTTTATTCATGTTTAGTTCAGTAACATGTGTAACATTTCAGATCTTCTTTATATATGTTTCATTGATTTTTTTTCTTTTGAAGTGAGCTCACATTTTTTTGTATTTCGCGAGCAACTGAAGAATCAGAATACAAAATTGTGCTCTCGCAGAAATCTCTTTTTAATGAGAATTATATTCAGAATTTAAAATATCAATCAGTATAATTATATAAATTAATATTTCGGAATTAAATGATATTAAATAGTAAAACAAGATTCCCTTTCAAGGAATTAAAATGAAAAAAAAAAGTCACATATTAATTTAGTAAATAATAAGGAATAAAAATTGATATGAAACAAAATTAATTTGGAGAATTTATTGTGTAAATTTTATATTAACAATAGCAAAACAAGAATTTACAAAATATCATTTGACTTAATTTATTTTTTAATGTTTAAATAACAGTTTCATAAGATTAGGAAAAAAAATATCGTGGATTTCATCATCCCCAGCTTTGTACCTAGCCCAACTAACGCTTGCGCACAAATAATGAATCCTGCACACAAAAAATAAACCTTCAAACTATTTATACCTCAATTTCTGTCTCACCTGGAATTTCCGACAAGTGAAGTATAAGCAGATCGTGATGATATGTAATCGTACAGCTATCGAACGTGCCGCATCTAATTTGCATACAGCTTTGCAAAAAGTTCTTTTCTCCAATGGCATCAGTTCTTTCCACAGTATACAAATGAACGTGATTTGCTTATTCAAAAGATTATTAATATGACTGTTTTTAAGGTGTTTGCGCGATTTCATTCTAGATTAATACTTTTTTAGGTTGAAGAATTTAACTTTTTTTTATTTTAATAGTAATAAATTTAATGTTTTGAGTTTTTTAGACTTCGATTTAATTTTTCTTGAGTTTCTCTGCTTTCAAGAATCCGACACGGATTAATTTCATTATAATTCGCAGCATTTTAATGGGAGAAATTCGTGACGGTTACATGATAAATGCGGTCACATGTTCTCCATTGAACTCATAACTGACATTAGAATTATACTTGTTGAATAAGGGGAGAATTTCGGATTTGCTAACTTGTTAAAGATATTCAAATATTAAATTTCTTCAAAACGTTTTTCAAAATTTAAAAAAAAAATCTTATATTACGCGTGTATTTTTAAATCAAATACAATTTGATAGCCTAAGATTTTTTTTTTTAGTTTTTTTGAAAAATATGTTCTTTTTTAAGGAAGTTTCTGTAAAAGGCAAAGTTAGCAACAACGATGCGCATGAACTGATTGGCTTGAAGCGCGTGACTGCAGTTGTCATGTGACCATGACGTCACATGAATTTAGTCCATTCTTAGTATTCAGAGTTATTAAAAAAATAATAGTTTATTTACTTTCAATTATATTTCTTTAACTTTGTCGGGTATTTCTAGTCATAAATAATTTTTGTGTGACTTTAAATTTAATTTTAAAAGTAAGATCTTTCAATTTATTTGTGTGTTGCATAATAACAACAAGGATTATAGTCCTGTTGTTTCATTGTAATTGTGAGACATGTATGATTACACTTCAGACTTTGTGTTTTATTTTCATATCGTCGACCTAAGAATAATTAAAATCTATTGACTGCCGAATGCAGTTACTCGACAGAATGTACCTAGTTTATTGTTTGGCAGTGGATGGAACATCCAATTCTTTGTATAATATACCTACGCTAGCGTTTCTCAAACTGTGAGGCGCGCCCCCTAGGGGGCGTGATAACTCCCCAAGGGGCGCGAGTATATTGAAAAGTCGTAAACAAAAGATTATTTTGTAAAAATTATTAAATTACTGAAAGTAAACAAACAAAATACATTCTGACATAATAAAATACACACATTTGCACTGATATAAAAAAAACTTATAAATGTATCAGTACTGCACAATGTATTTTATAATTAATTTAACAATACTATAAAAACAAGTTTAATAATTATTAGTGACCTCTTGGGCAAGTCATATATATAAAATTAATATACAAAAATTAACAACCATCTTGATAATTTGTATGGTCTATAATTAATCTCTTAAATGCCGATAAAAAGTTATTCGATTCGCTCCTCAATGCCACCGTTTTGAGGGGACAGGAAGAAAAGGAATAAATAAGCAAAAATCCTCTCAGAAAAAAATAAATACTTCACAAATACTGTGTAGGTCCTTTTATTGCAATCCAAAACCTTCAAAATAATCTTATGGATAGCAATGCATAGAAAAGATCGTACTTTGAAAAGATGTATATGTATGCCTGAGGCAATTATCGCTTTGGGTGAGCGAAGCGCTTATATACTTCGGTGGCACTAAATAGGTTAAAGTCGTATTGTAGCTTTAGCGACAAAGTATAGTATTATTGAATTTAATATATTGCTTGTAAGGAAGAGGGGCGCGATGAAAATTATGATTGAATATTGGGTCGACAATATTGAAAATTTGAGAATCACAGATCTACATACTTTCACTGATCTTCCCCTTTAGACATTGAAACTCTAAAAAAAAGGGTCCATTAACTTTAGAAAACATTCAGATTCAAATTTTTCGTGAACAAAATAACTTGTATATTTTGCTTCTCATTTTTAAAACATTACTATAACAAGTAATGTAAACAAAAATTTCAAGCCCAATTCCTACTTAGAGCAACAAATAAAATATTTTTATTTTAGTTACATTTTATCAAGTAGTTACAGTTAATATAAATATGTATATATATATATAACAGAATCACAATATTAAGTGACAATTAATTTTATTAATAATTAAAAAAAATTAAAAAAATAAATTAAATGATAATTATTATCATTTAAGTATCGTATAGTCATCCAAAACAATCGTGTCTGTAAAATTTCAGTTCAACTGAATGCTTAAAAACACAAAGTTAAAATTTTGACCCAAGTCGCTAAAAATTTGCTGTATCTGTAATTCTTCAAATAATTATTTTCAGTCAATTAATTTTAATTAATTATAATTAAATTATCGTATTGTCACCCAAAACAATAGTGTATAGAAAGTTTCAGCTCAAATGAGTGCCTTAAAATGTGAGAAATAAACCTTTTAAAGTTTTGACACAAGTCACCAAAATTGTCGCTAAGTCATCAACAATGATACCAGAGTGGCTGTATGTGTAATTCTTTGAATAATTAGTTGTAATCAATTAATTTTTATCAATTATAATTAAATTACCTTATTCTCATTCAATATAACGTGTATATAAAATTTCATCCTATTTGTGAACGCTTTAAAATGTATTTTATTTAAGATTGAAAATTTGAACAAGATATATATATGTATAAGGAGATTGTGAACTAATAGTAGGAATTGGAAAAGTTTCTCATTAAATATCCACGTCTTTAGGATAAAAGAGCTTAATTCATTACACATAAATAAGTTAATTAGAGTTCATCTAATCTAAGTGACATATCTTTTTCGTACTCCATGTATACAGAAGGTTGTTCATACTTTATAAGAACGATTTTGATAGCTAATTTTTACATATAAATTCCTTATTTTTCAGAATTGCTTTTATCTGATAGCCATGATTCTTGACAACAGCTCTAGCATGACTTACCTATTAAAGTAAAATTTTTCTTAGTACTGCCATGCTAATTTTATTCAATTCGTCTGGAATAGTTTTCTAAAGACCATTCAGTGTGTTTTTGGAAGCAATTTTCCTATATATATAGGAATCCATTTTAAAAAACCAGAATCACTAAAGTCCATTTGAGAAGCGTTAGGTGATTTTTATAGGTATTTCATCAAATTCCTATTTCTGATTTTTTTTTTTTTTTTTTGCTAAATAAGCGGCAGGGTACTTAGCCTTGTGACTAGAGGCTTTGTCCACATGAAGTTCAACTTTAGTAAGTTGAACTCCTCAGAAGACTGGATCGATGACTCGGTCCTCCGCTCCCTATCTTGAAACTACGATATTGCTGGTGTTGTTAGCTTGGCTTGTTGGAGGAGGAGTGGCTTCATTAAGGTAAGGATCAATAGGGTAGCTGGTTTCGGTTATTGGAATTGAGCATAACTTCAACTTTATCAATGTCCTTTCCATGTAAGGCTGGAATTTCTTCTTCAAAAATTGGTTCTAAAGTATTCCACTGTTGGTGAAGTGAATTAATTTTGTCTTTACTTGAGACCTTTTCCATTTTTAATTTACCTTTGTTAGAAAATCCTGCAACTATCATGAATCCCTTGGGGAACTTTTCTGTACACTGACGAAGCCATTTCGTACGGTCATTCCCGTCAGTTGAGCAATAGAAAATTGATCTTTTTTTATTACAGTAATACTAATATAATTTGTACTACATAATATTATAATTTACCACAAATTTTAATTTTTCTGCAGCTAAATATTTTTCGTATAATTTCCGAAAATTGGGTTTTTTTTTTCTGCAATATGTTTTAGCAAAAGCAGGTTTGGGTTTAAGCATTTTTTTAACTTTAAGTATTTATGAATTATTTTACTTACAGCTCCAGGGTTGAGTTGAGTTGAGTTTGGTGTTTTATGGCGCAAGAGCCAGTTTTGGCTATACTGCGCCAAACATTCATAGGTCTGTGGTCTGGACGGGAAAAGAAGAAAAGGAGAAATTGGATGACAAGATGGAGGGTCGAAAATAGAGAAGGATCACTGGGGTACCCCGGGGTCGTGACACCCTTGTTTACCAAAGATAGTAAACCCCTTGGGAAAGAGAAAAGATCACTAGGGTACCTCGGGATTGTGACACCCGTACCCACCTAAAGAAGGTGAGCCCCCTGAGGGGCTTACAGCTCCAGGAGACATTCCTAGTTTCGATGCAATTAATGCTTCATGCGGCGGATTTTTTTTAGGATCAGAGACTTCACTTTCTTGATAGTTTCTGGCGTTTGAACAGTCTTAGTGTGATTTTTTAAATTTAATGTATTATCAATAATTTTTTTTTAAATGTTATAACGAAGATTTTTATACCGCTTTATATAATTTACTGATACAATTACTTCTCCTTGGAAAGAGCAGTTACGTAACCTTTGAGACATCTATGAATTTTAGGAGCCGTTTTCAAAATAATTTTTTTTTTTTATTATTTTACATTCCAATCAAAAGAAAACATTAGTGGACAAATAATCTAAAGTTGCCAAAGTTTTATGTCAAAATGAAAACGAGAAAATAAATTACAAAATAGCTTTCATTAAGTGCCAACGACCTTCGGTACATACGATGTAAGATCCAAAAATTCGGAGACTTTGTGTGAAAGTTCTTCCAGTGAAGAGTTTTAGGTATCGACGCTCAGCCACCTTCAATATAATTCCCTTGGGTTACAATATCCTTATGTCAGTGCTCGTACGACCTCTTGAAGCACGAGTGAAAACCACCTTTTTACAGCCTCCGGTAAGGCCTCCTGCGAGGCTGCTTTTGTCTCAATTGAAGACATAAAACAAGATCCTTACTGTTTTTTTAAATGATGGAAATAGATAAAATCACAAGGAGCTAAGTCCGGTGAATAAACAGGATGTGGAAAAAAAAGAGAATTTAAGTATCAGCTTTGGCGGAAACTCTATTCCCATAGGAAACCGGTGTACACAGGTACGTTTAGTACGTTGGTTCTTAACTGCGAACAGGAAAATAAACGAACAAAAGATCAATTTAAAGTTTTGTTTTAAGCTTGGCAAGACACTGAAGGAAACTTATGCGATTATGGTACTTGTTTATAAAGATCAAGCACTATCCATGAAGTGTTTGTATGAGTGGTTCACCCGCTTTCAAAAAGCAGGGAAAGTGTTTAGACAATCCCCTTTGGGGAAGACTGGCGACCTCTGTATTGAGAAAAGGAGGAAATTAATCACTAAAAATCGCCAATTAACTGTGCGCAAGATACCTGATGAACTGCAGATTAACCTTGAGTCCATGTGATAAATCGTTACTCAAAATTTAGGGATGAAAAAAACTTGTTATCGATATTCACGATATTCCTGACATCCAACGAAATGTGAAGAGGCTTTTGAAGAACTCCACCACAAAAGAAGAGTTCTTGTAAAGTTTCCAGGACATAGCAGATCTCAGGCTTACATAGTTATGGAATGTGACTGTTTTGAAGGACAGTAAGGTAACTTTCGTTTATAAATTTCATCCATGTTAATGTTACAGAACTATTCACCGAGCTATATTGTCAGAGGTTGCATATCAATAGCAGTAATGGGCGAAAATCAACCTTAATTTTGTATTACTCAGAAAGTGTTCATCAACATAAAAAAAGAACTTTCTACACTAGGACGGGGGTATGCACAGTGATCCTTTCTACCACAACCAACAATGGATTGGAATACAAGCGCTTAACCACTGTCTCGAATAGGGATTTCTATTTATTCCAGTCGTCTAGCTCGTACATGCTAGACCTGAAGGTGGCCAGTTCAAATCATTCTGCCCTAAGTAGCCGTCAACCCACCAACAACTTAACGCAGAATTTTCATCTAGCATACATTATTACTATTTGATCTCTTTGAAATGTAAATAAAAAATTTTTTAATATTTCCTTGTAATGTTTTTTGTTTTTTTTTTTTTTTGTTTAAAAGAAATATTTCACTCACAATAGAAATTTATAATTTCACCTATCAGTTATCATGCATACAGATTTGCTTTCTCTCTAAAACAGTAATTGAATCAAGAACATTTAGTGCATAGTATACAAATATCTGAGCCCTTTTTTGTATGTAATTCATGCGTTTTTTCAAGTTACGCAAAATGTACCAGATAAAACGCTAATGGTACATCGCGAACTTATAGACAATTGCAAACATAAAAGAACGAAAATGCTTAAATGGTAACTCGTAGTGATAAACTCTTGGGCTCAAAGGTAAATTAAAAACAAAAAACATTGAAAAACAAAGCATTCAGACATAAAATAACAAGAACTTAGCTCAATTAATGTACAATCAAAAACAAAAACATAATCTCGAGGAGAAATTTTTAAAGAAGCTATTTATCTCTTAAAGTTTAATACTCTTGTTAAAAGTCTACTTCAGCAAATTATTTTCAATTCTCTTTGTTCGTTAGATAAAAGCGTTATTGTTAAATATTACAATTCAGCTGATGTTTCGAAATTAAAGGTTTTGTACGAATGAGAATGGAATTAATTACTAATTAAAATTCATAGTTTCGCTTAATATAGTGTAGGTTTGCTTGTCAATTTGAAAACAAAGAAGTACTAGATATTAGAGCTCTTTAATTACGTTAAGATATCTCATTTTATTTTTGACGAATGTTATGAAATATCTTATCTCATTTTTATGAGATAAATCTAATCGCTGGTGTGTGTGTGTGTGTGTGT
>BMAV01022869.1:20099-36559 GCA_019973955.1 Trichonephila inaurata madagascariensis
ATTATTTAAGTACAATATTTTGACAAAAAATGAACATAGAATGACCCTTTTTCAAAATATTCTCCTTTTGTAAAAAATACTTCTATTATAATAATATTTTGCCTGTATATAGCTCAGACCTCTCTAGAGAGGCTGAACTAGAATTTTTGAAATATATAACTTTTAGAAGTGGGTTTATCCATATTTTTACGACAACAGAGGGGAGAAATTTTAAGAAAAAAAAACGCCGATAATTAATTCAATGGGTGGTAACTCTGAAAATAATGTGAATTTTTCAAAAGTCCTAGTTTAGACTCTCTGGAGAAAGTCTTTACTTTATATAAGTGAAATTTTATTATTTTAGAAGCATTTTTTTTATAAAAGGAGATTTTGAAAAAAGATAATTCTAAGCTAATTTTCTGCCAAAATATTGTATTTAAATAATTTTTTTATCAAAATATTCTTAAAACAATTTTATACATGTATTCTAATCATAAGTGACACTAAATATCATGAAAATTATCCATTTATGCGCTTTTTTAAAATCACGGTTCCGAACGTAGTCGGATATCTTAAGGTTGCAAGAGGAAGGGATGTTGCATCTGCGAGATAATTTCGTAAAATGATTTCAACTTCTTTTTCAATATTTATAAATGTCATATATTAACTCGGGGATGGACAACTGTTTTGGCTTGAGGGTCACATTATGGAAGAGGAGGATACTGGAGGACCACACCTTTTTAAAATGATTGCATTCATTAGTTCACGTTGCTTCTCAGAAAAGGTATAAATTGTAACATATAAAAATCAATAATTATAAGTTAAATAAAGTAGTGACAGTTTTAATCAATTTACTTATTAGGCTTATTTTATATACATAATTGAGACACATTTAATTTTAGAATCAGTTTAATGAGACAAATGCTTCTTACACACTTTTCTACATTTTTTTTAAAATCAGGAGCGAAGTTGCTTGTTGAAATTCTCAGCCTAGCCTGCAAATCAATGTCAACCAACTTGCACCTACATTTATTTTTGCTGATGTCCCTGCAAGCAAGTCTTTGGTCACAAATATATGTTGACCTACGTATATAGAACATTTTCTGTCTATTTTGATTTTTGACTGCCTTGGTGGGGCACAAAAAACCTCTGAGGGCCACATGTTGCCCGAGGTTCACTACACGTATATGTCCACTACTGTAGTTACTCTTGTTTTGAAACTCAATTATCGATTAATATACAAATAATTAAGGCACATAAATCAGATATCAATATATTAAAAATAAAATCTTAATAAGTTTAACTTCNATTCCAAAGCCTCCGGAATAGTTTTACTGATAGCAGAGTACAGAAAACATCGTTCTTCGGAAGGACGCATATGTACGTCTGGGGCAATTAACACTTTGGCTGAGCGAGACGTTTATATATGTCGGTGACACTTAAGGGGTGGAGAGTGGTATTGTAGCCATAGCATCAAAAAAAGTATAGTATTATTGAATTCAATTAAATTGTTCTTGCATGGAGGGGGGGGGGCCCGATGAAAATTAGGATTGAATATTCGGTTGCGAATATTGGATGTTTGAGAAGCACTGGAGTAAGAATAATACATACTATTATTTATAATATAGAAAATGTCTGATGTCTGGCTATGCATGGGCATCGAGAATTTCAGAACTGTACTTATTGTAATTTTTCAAAATAATTTTCTCTTTAAAATTGTTACAATATTTATAGTTGCACAAAAATTCAAAAAAAATTTATCAATGCCTATTTTGAAATATATCTAAATGTAATTAAATTAAATAAAAAGAACTATCAAGATTAAAAGATTTAGAAATTAAATGTAAATTTTCTTTTAAGAGAAGAAGAGTCATATATATTGTTATATAAAACGTAAATTAAATTTAAAACATTATGAAATTGGTATCCTTCGTAGGAATTAAAATGGTTAAACTTTTCTCCTCATTAGAAAAGACAAGAAACACGTTCAAAATTCACCACTTTCAAAAACTGAGAAGTCCTTAAAAGTAGATAAGTATACTTTCTCTTAATTAAATTATTCATTGGAATTACGATTTTTCCTTCATACATTAAAAATAATCATAAAAAAAGGATCGGGGTGACTAAGTGAAACCTCTCGTAATCATTGACGCTAGTGTCAAATGCGCGACTTCTACCGGATTAAGTATTTTGAAATATATTCCAAGATTTAATTTTATTAAAATGACTTAAATGTGATGACATATTCACAGAGAAAGTAAATTTTTTTCTTTTGTCATTATATCAAAAAGTATATTAGAAATTAATTTCTATCTTTAAATTACTTTTTAGGATAATATAAAATGTTTTGTGGGAGAAGAAGGTAAAAGATATAAAATAAATTGATTTTTTTTATTATTTAGATAAGTAATAGAAAATCTTTTAACTCTCGAAAATTCTTTTCCTCTACAAAAATGCGTAATATCCTCACGGATCATTGAAAACAGCTTTGTGTGTACTAGAATTTTACTGTAATAATTTTTTTTCATTCGTGAAACAATAATGACTTTAAAAAATCTCTTTTTCCATTGAAACTATTACTTGAAGTTGTACTCTCTATATATCGAAATAGAGCATTTGCCTAGTGTTCAAATTTATCACCCTTCTTAATTCTGAAATGTGAAAGATTTGTTAAAAATTTTACAAAAGGTTTTTATTTTCAGAAAATTTGTATAGATTTTTGTATGGTATCTTGATGCTTGAATTAAAATTTAACTTCAAAAACTTGGTATGTATGGAATCTATATATTAAATTTAATATCCATTTAAATTACAGCAATATAGATTGAATTGGTGCATATTCTTATAAATATCTGAATAATTATTATGAAATAAATTTCCAAGCAATTTCAAATTTATATCGTTTTTATATAATAAAAATTATCTTATAAATCTATCATTATACTTTTGTATACTGTCAGAAAATGTATTTAATAATTTTTATAGAGCAATCAACGAATCAATTAAATATATATATTGTCTTGTGTTGCATTTTTTCTCAATTTCTATGTTGGTTAATAAAAATCAAACGTTATAGAGTGAAGAGTAAAATATTTAAATAACTGTTAAAGCATTTTAAAAATGTCATGAATCACTATCCTTTGATTTTAATTTACTTCGCACTCTGAAGGAACAAAAGGTTAATTGGTGACGGGCCTCGTAGTTTGATATGGAAGCCACCTTATCTGACATTCCCTTCTCCAAACTTCCATATCACGTTTACGAGAGGACTTTGCGCCGCAAAGGTTTAATGCGAATCTTCCCCTCTACGTGTCGGGTCTTCAGTGAGGCGAGGACTCGAACCCACGACTAGACAACAACAGTCCAAATTGGTTTTGTAAAATGAGATATAGTATATGACATTCTTGATGGCTTAGAATTCCAAAATTTGGCTTTTCTTTTTGTGGCTTTTCAGTTATTTTTTCTTTTGTTTTTTACATTCTAAATTTTTGCATTTAATTATTTAATTAATTTGATATTGAGATAAATTATTAAGAAAATTCACATTTTTTTTCTGCTTTTAATTTTAAGAAATACTACGTTAGCGATTGAATTGTGATTATTAATAGATAATAATAAGGTTTAAAAAAAACTGAATATTTTTGTTTACACATGAAATTTTTTTTGTGAAATGTAATCATTCTCTTTTCAAATTAGAAAACTAAAATGAAATGGGAACAAGTAAGAACCTAAAACATTTAAAAATGCATTTCTTTCATTAACTAAGAACACTGAAATATTGCAAACTTTTTTTTGTAAAACAACCATGAAGCTATTGCAGGAAAAATACATACTTTTTAAAGATTTAAGCAAAACTAAATTTAAAGAAATACATGCACACACAAACTTTTAACAGATTTAATAACATAATTTTGTATTTTAAGTACTTTAATTGCCGTTTACTTTCATCAACCTTATTATAGTTTTTAGAAATAGTTAGTCAAGAAAACATTAATGTTTTTCAAAAAAGAAAATTATTTTTTTCCACACCAAGCTTGAACTTTAAATAATAGAAATAATATATTTAATTGATATAACAGAAGTTTAAACAGAAGAATTTTACTTTTATCATGATAAATCACCATATTTATAAGTGCAATGAAAATTAAAAAAATGTATCACATATCTATTTATTTATATAAATCATATTTTACTTCTTAAATTTAATTCTTTTACACACTATGGTATGTAAATATATCTTATCTCTCTTACACATAAGACAATTTCCGCAATATACAATATTTCTTTACGCAAAAATTCTCTTTGTGGTAAATAATGCATAAAAAATGGAAATGCAAGGGAAGACAGTATTTGTTAATTTTGTTCACAATCTCATCACATTATGAATGAAATATTCAGAAACTATGTATTTATTGTAACTTTTTTTTTTGTCTGGCAATGTGTCTGAAAGGGCTTCAAACCATTTTGCGAAGAAGAATTTTCTTTCTTATACCTAAGAGACATCTTTAGAGATATCTAGAGAAAAAGATTTAAATAAATAATTCTGTAAACTATACAAGTGATAAATTTTATTGAACATTTTATTGCTTTGGACTGCACATGAGAACCTAAAGAAAGACATATAGGATCAATGTGGTTGATCCATTTAAGTAATTTTGAAAGTCTGGAGAATACATAGAATAATATATTTAAAGAACGACGTTGAATCGTGTCTTTTAGTTATATAATCATCTTCTTCATTTAAGTCACTACAATAGTGCTTCTCAAACTTTCAGCATTGGTGACCGCATTTTCAACCCAAATTTTCCTCACATCCCCATACAATAACAGTACATTGAATGCAATAATAATGCACTTTGACCATATAGCTGCAATATAACTTTAATTATAAAACGTTCAAATTATCATTACAGCTATTAAATTCCGTATATAATTTTGTATATGACAAGTCCATGAAAGTCACTAGTAATCATTGAATTTGTGCTTTATGTAATATTCATAAATTAATTATCAAATACATTATAACACACATACACACACACATACTTGATATCATACACATACATGCTGATACATTTATAAGTACATTATAAAGTCTGATACTGAAACTCTGTCTACTCTGTCCGTTCTGAAAGTTTGTAATTGCTAAACTGATTTACCCTGTAGAATTTTTTTAAAAAAAGAACTTCTTAGTATAATTGAGATACTTCATGTCCAAAATACAATAATGCCTTTGTGATAAAATCAATTCTTTACGAATTGAAAATTGTTATTGAAGAAAAACAAACTCATACATTAATACTAAAAATTCTATTTTAGCATAGAGCATAGTTTTATTTAAATGTATATGAAAACAGTCCTGTGGTGTAAGAATAATTAACTGTTATAGTTGTAGTTGATTTATTTTTTTAATTATTTTTTGCTTAGAATTGAAATATTTTTAATGTCTTCCATTTTGAAACTCAATTTTAATTCGAGCAAATTAAAAAAAAAATTATTTTGTAGAATTTGTGGTTTAGCAGAAGAAAGAATATATTATATAAATAACCTGAAATAAAAATCACATCACTTACATTAGAGAACATGCATTTCCTATTTTGTAACTTTTAAACTCAGGTATTCTTTTCTTTCATTTTAAACTTATAGAAGCAAACTAAAAAAACAAGTAAGACAAAGGTTTTTTTTTAAAGGATATGCTTGGTTTTTTTCTAAATATATACTTAAATTTTTTTTTCAAGAAGTTTGAAGTTAAAAATTGCTTTCTGAAACGGCTCACAGAAACATTTGGTTAGTTTTATCCTTAGAAATAGGTAAATCTTTTTTAAAATTCATATATTTTGTTAAATTATATAAAGAAATTGCTACACATCCGAGTATTTTGATAGTAATATGGATATTTGTTTAAACTCTTTGGAAATAAGAGAAAGTAATAAAATTTTTGTTGTAGAAACTATTTAGTTTGTAAATTAGTTGAAGAAATTATCCTAATCAAGCAATCGTATAGTTTAAAATTGAGTTAAATTCAACGTAATTGTCTTTTTATGGTCAATCAAAAGTATCGTATACTTCAAAATGGACACGTTGTCAATTCTTTATTAATAGTAATCAAATGTGTATTTCATTAATTTAAACTCATTAAAGGTTAAATCATTAAATTTCAATATACATATTTTAGATCAGCAGTCTTTATTATAGTTTCATTTGCATTAATTATACCTTAGCTTTATAACAAAATGTAATTAACAACTTTTTTTTCTTTTAATGATACATGCATTTTTATTGTCCCCTGCTGGTGGGGGGGGGGGGGGGGGGTTGGTTTGTCCCGGGCTTTCTGCACCTAAGGTTGTGGGTTCAACCCCCGCCTAAGTCGGTGGATTTTAATGATGCAGAAAATTGACAGCGGCCATGTCGTATGATTAAACAGCATGTAAAAGATCCCTAAAGTATCTGGCTTGAATGCTCTTGGCAAAATTAAATCTTAGCGCATCTTCACCTCGTTAGAGCTCAGGTGCCTCTCCTGGGGAAGAAATTGGGTTCAAAAATACTTGCGGTAATTGGTATCGCCTGTATGGTACCCTGCTTAAAAGTGATACCAGCTCCTGGGGAATGTACTTGGTCTGCGAATGTTAAAAATACCAATGCGTAGTCCCATGAGAAAAAAAAAATTATTACGGACTAATATTCTCAAAACCACTGAGAATCCTACTATTCAAGCGTTGTTCATGTATTTCACAAATTAAAATTACTTTAAATTAATATATATCATCAGTTTTACAACGTAAATATCTTTTTCTTATATTCTAAGATAAAAAGTGTGTATTCAATGAAGTTAAAAAGACCTACTGTGTTGATGATTAGTTTCCATAATAAATTTTAAAAAACATTTCAAAATAGCCGGACTTAAATCGCTTCCATATGAGCGAATTACACACACAAAAATATACCTATCAAAAATTTGTCATCACATAAATTCTACAGAAGCGTTTTGAATTATGTTTCGAAAAAAAACGATATCTTTTTTCCTCACTCCAAGGCTTTAAATCTGCTAAGTAAGAACTTTTAAGTCTAGCTCGACAATTCCAATTATTCACAAAGAGGGTGTTCCACGAAATCCGGTTAGGAAATTTAGACCTCTAGCCCTTAAGGCTTAACCCTTAGATCAAATTTCCTAGAGTTCTAATTGTCAGTAGGAGGGACTAGATCACAATAACTAAGTTAAAGAGGTTTGGTTGGGATTGGCTGGATTAATGATACTTAAGAGCTGCACTCAAAGCGATTGATGACTATTCCAGTACAATTTTGAGGTGACGAGAATAACTTAATACGGCGAGTCGTGGTTTATTGACCAGATGCTTACGCATTAGATATTTCCTTTCAACAAATGCTGTACCTTGCAATAAAGGAAGTAGATGCAAATTAAATGTAATGAGTCTAAATCTAGTTACGTTGCATTGAAACAAGTACGCGTAAAGGACTAAAACAATTTTAATTCATTCTCTAGGTTGTATATTGTGCCTTATTAGTCAACATAACCATCTTCTTATACTTTTTACATTGACTACTCAAATAAATTAAAAAGAGATCAGTTCCTTTATAAAAACTAAAAGTACTTAAACTAAGAAGTAAATATTATTTTTTTGAATATTTTAAAAATAATGTATTGGTTTTGAAAAAGGTAAATACAGAAATTTCGATCGTCAGAATGATTAAAAATTACTATCTCATTTGCTTTATCGTAATATATATTTAATCAAATTCCTTGAACGGGATTTAATTTGAAAAAACACAAACTTCAACATTTTATTCTTAATATAAAAAACGGTATCCAAAAAATAGACGCTTATTAGATTTGATTAAGTGTCATTCTTTATTTTTATTTAAATTTTTATTCGACTATCATTTTAGAAAATAAAAGTCTGGCCATCAAAACAATTATCAACAGAATTATGCCCACGGAAGTGGCATTGTATTCGGGATAAGGTCAATAAAGAATTGGCATTCCTTTGAAAAAACTGTTGGGCCTCCAGGCATAAATTAACTAAGTTTGCGTAGTAAATAAACTAAATAATCCAGAAATAAATATATCATTTTATACCATTTTGAAGCAATTTTCGTCAGAATGAAAGATTACTTTACAATCATTTGATTATGAGTCTTACATGCTTCGAATTTTATCATCATTAAATTATAGATACTTTTAGTACACATTAGAGTGATAGAGACTAACTTCAATGTTTCAAACAGAAATAGAGTTTTAAACTGAAATTAAATGCATTAAAATGTTAAAGAAATATTCTAAAGCAGAGCAGAAGAATTAATTATCCTTATGAAGAAAGATTAAGAATTGATGCTATCAAAACACCTTTCAATAGAAACTTGTGAGAAACATATTACTTATTATTCCAACGTTCTGACATACATTAAGTAACGGAAAATCACTCTGCAGTAATTAAATGTACATTATAAATAATTTTAATTTCCTGTAATTATTTTAACCCTTTATCTACCGACGATACTTTTAAAAGTACCACTCACTTTAAAACTACTTAGACTAACCATTTTTGCAAATACTCTGATGATACTTAGCAGGAATATCTTTTAAATCCACTCTTCAAAGATACATGGCAGCACGGGTTCTGTGATGAGTATTTTAGAGGGGAAGGCGAATACTTTTATAGTAGAAATTGCGTATTCAGCGGATTGCGAAGATTGCCATTTTTGTTTCTAAAAAGTAGTTAATGTCAAAATGTTAGTGTCTTGTTTTTGTTTTGTATTGTAATGAAGACTTAAGAAAACAATTTGACTATTTATTTTAAGTGAACAATGTATGTAATAAATTTTACAGTTGAATATCTTAAATTAATTAACCCGCGGTCACTCGCGCCTGTTTTTGCTACCGTCGTTACTCGCGGGGTGTAGAGAACACCCCAAACTTTTAACACGTGTATTTGATTATGAAAATAAAATTAAGTCATTATGATACATATTTATAAAGTACAAGATGTTTTTTGTATTATAGAAATAAAATTATTAAATTTATTGCATACAAATGAGACTAACATTAATTTAAACTAAACATACAAAATTTTCACACATTTTAAAACACATAATTTTATAGTTTTTCATAAACCAGTAAAATGTATATACCAATAATAAATATACTTTATAATTTAAGAGATAAGGATAGTAGAAAGTAGAAAAATAATATTTTAATGCTCAACTTCTCGCGGGAGTTCTCAGCTGCTCCCCAGATAAACTTTGAAGGTCATTACATTCCGAGAAAGAGGGATTGTATCATACCTGAAGGTTCAATGACCTAAATGCAGCTACAGAAAAAATTGTGGATCTGCACATTCTTTTTAGAATCCTGTGAGGATTTTCTTGTTGCTGGGGTGTACAGAACACCCAGCGCGAGTGATCGCGGGTTAATTAGCTCTAACGGATTAAATTTCCCAAACTTGAGTATTTTGTATTTGTATTTTTCTCAATTCTCAATGTAGTGATTCAAAAAAAAATATTGCAGGAAAAAAACTGCAGGAAATTATAATGATGTAGATAAAGGGTTAAAGTCATGTCTTCTTATTGTGTGTTCTTAAATATTTGTTTTCAAACTACTTTATTCATGTGCATTTAGAAATTTCTTTGTAATTTTGAAATCTTAAATTCATGCAATAAAGACTTAAAAAACAAGTTCAAAGAAAAATTATGAATAAAAGAAAACCTCTTTAAATAAAAATATAACAATACCATTGTTAAAGCCAACTTACGTTTGAAACTGATCTGACCTTTTAAGTGTATCACTTGATGTCTATCATTTTTTTAAAAAATTAAAAAAGAATCTTTCTGAAAATATAACGTTCCTTTTATTTTGAGATGGAACAAATTTGAGATATGAAAAATCATACACACATGAATATATAAATTACCACCAAAGGTTAAGTATTCCAGCTAAATACCAAAATGTTGACAATCTGCTTTACAAAATAAAATACATAGCTGTAAAAATACTGTTATTATTGAAGTTATAGAGATGTTATTAACCTAATTAGCTTTAACGGATTAAATTTCCCAAAGTTGAGTATTTTGTATTTGTATATCCCTTAATTTTCAATGTAGTGGTTCAAAAAATAGTGCATGAAAAAAATGCAGTAAATCATAATGCGATAGATAAAGGGTTAAATATTTTTCCAAATAGATTTTTTTTCCTTGTAAATTCTCCAAAATTGTTTGATAATTGCGTTTTTTTTTAAATACAATATATTTTCTTTAAAAATCCTGCTTGTTCATAAAATTGTACGGATATTGGATATCATTTTAATGTTCACAAAAACAAAGATGCAGGACTATTTCCTTTAAAGTCTTCATGAATTTGTAAAAAATTAGTTTAATTATTAATAATAAAATGATCGCAAAGTTAACCAAGGGACCATCTGGACTCAGCAGCGAAACATTCTTCCGCAAATCGCAGAACAAAGGACAGGAATAAAAGCACTGAATGACTGGCTAGATTAGGAATTCTTTTTCATCCCAGTCGTATAAGGCATGTGCTGCGCAACAGTGTACCGATAAGTTAATGGTTCAAATAAACACCTTTGCTATGTCAACAAATTATGAGGAAATGGTAACTAGGAATTCAACACTAGATGTCAACACAGCCTAACGCTACTGGTTGATTGTGCTTTCATTCTATGAAATCTCTAACTAATCCATTCTCAATATATATATATATATATATATCTCGATTAGTGATTCAAAAATGGCTACGGTACATGCGTTCACTTTACCCACCAACAAGAGATTTCCCGTAACATCAAAGATAAAACATTCCAATGACACTCAAAACTTTCTGAAGAAGTACGTGAATTGCAAAAATGGCTGGAAAAAGAATTATTTTCTATGTGTCACTCAAAAATTGTATCTCAACAGCAAAAACAACTTTCTTCTCTAGAAAGGGAATACGCAGTGACCCTTTCTTCCGCAAACAGCAAAACCACAAAAGACAAAAATGAAAATGCTTAACGACTAACTTGAATACGGATTCCATGTTCCACGTTTGGTACTCTTGCTAAATTCAGCAGTTAACGGCCAAATTTGTTAGCCCGGACGTGATTCTTAGTGAGTGAAACCTCTATCTTATCTTTCTTCTAAAAAAATTAAAAAATATATATTTTTTTAAAAAGTGTTTGCAGACCTGTTGAAAGTATTAAATGCGATTTAAACATTCTTATTTCTCGCATTTTATTTTTAAAAAATTACATATTTCAGAGGCATCTTTATAAATGCTCGACGCATTTAAATTTGCATATTAAATCGCCGAATGAATAAAAGATCACTAAGATGTAATTATATTCTTTAAGTATATATAAAAATATGCAACATTACTATTAGTAATGAACCTGATATAACTTTAAGAAAGTTAGAACATAGTTTTAAGTATAAAATGGTGCTTTTGTTGCATATTATTTGTTTTTACAAGGCTTAATTTTTGCTTCTTTTTCGGGGTGCAGCATAATTATTAATCAAATTGACTTTAAGATTCAAAAAAAGATAATTACATATCTCATTCGCGATTCGGTTTTACCTAAATTATGATGTCCAAATCAACTACTCAATTTATTTCGGTGACCATGTGGTCTGCATATTAAAGTAGTGACCCGCCTTTTTGCTATCCCCAAAATAATTATTAAAGAAGCAAAATTTAAACTATAAGTAAAGCGTGATTTTTAAAGTAATTTACGAGAAAAATTGATTGTTAGTTTTACAACATCATCTATGGTCTATCAGTATTCATCGTAGCTTGAAGTGTGGTCTTGATACTTTGATAAATTTATTATTGTTAAGCAGGCTACAGCCTCATTAAATGAATTGAAAATGCAATGCACTCGTGTTAAAAAACTTACTTTTGTAGCAAGATTAATTAAAAACGTTATATCAAATGTTCCGTTTTAATTAAAAGCATAATTTCAAGAAGTCCGCTGGGTACAAAATTGTATTTTCAAGCTAAACTTTTAATTAAACTTCGTTTTACCCATTAAAAATTCTTTAGGCATTAAAAGAAACAAAAGGTACTTGAATTGAATGATTCACTTTTACAGTTTAATATTTTAAAAAAGAAATTTGTAATATATTCAAAAACTATATAATAATTAAAACAGGAAACCACAAAGTTTAATTTTTAGATTTTTTTTCTACTTTTTACATTCATGTAAAAAAGCTTTTGCATATAATTCTCCGTCCTTGTGCATATACTACAGTGTAAAACTAAGCCGCCGCAAATATATTTTTTCAATTACAAGGTTTTTGTGTACAATGCAGTGAAAAAAACTGATCAGTAGAAAGGTGATGTCTGTGTAAGTATCAGCACAAAGAAATCAGAAGGTACTTCATGTTACGAAAACACCTGATATCCGCTGACTCATCGCCAAAGACAGTGGGGTAACGTACACCCCCAGCATCGTGGGGAACCCCAGGATTCTAGGAGGGCCCAAAGCCTATGTTATGTTATGGTTCAGCATTCCTTTGTAATATCCGGCTTGGGGCCCCAAACCAGACTTGGCAGGGGGCCCTAATTTTCTTCGTTACGCCACTGTCCAAAGCAACTTGAAAAGAAGGAGAAAGGGTACTTGATATCTCTTGCAAGTGGAAATAAAATCGTATGTTCGTAATAGCTAGAAAGAACTATCAGGATGCATTTACGCATGGTAAAGTGTTCAACATGCTTGAACAGGTGAATATTTATTGTACTTATTCAATAATATATTACAACAATGCTTCTCAAACTTTCTATATTTGCGACACAATATTTAATCATAATTTTCATCGCGCCCCCCCCCTTCCACACAACAACAATGTATTGTATTCAAAGTACAATATTTTGACGCTAAACCTACAACACGACTTTAAACTCTTAAGTGCCGCCGGCGTGTATAAACATCTCGCTCAACCAAAGCATTAACTGTTCCGAACGTATATATACGTCTTTCCGAAGTGCGAATTTTTCTGTGCACTGCCAGCCATAATATTATTCTGAACGCTTTGAAATGCAATAAAAGGGCCTTGACAGTGTTGGCGAAAGATTTACTTATTTATTCCTTTTTGCTGCCTCCTCCCTTACGTGTTAAACAGTGGCTTTGGGAAGCGAATCACGTAATTTTTAATCGACATTCAAGGGATTAATTATAAACCATACAATTTATCAAGATAAGTGTTACTTTTTGCACATAACTGTATATATAACAAGCCCATGGGGTGACTGATTATTATTAAACTTATTCTTAACTTAGTATTGTTAAATTAATTATAAAATTCAATCCGCAGTACTGCCCTATTTATTAGTGTATTATATCAGTGCAATTGAGTATCTTATTTTTTATTATGTAAGAATGTATATTTTCTTTGTTTCTTTAAGTAAATTAATATTTTTAAAAATAATATTTAGTTTTCGACTTTTCAATATGCTCGCGCCCCTCTTGCAAGCTTATCACGCCCCTTAGGGGGGCGTGCTCCACCGTTTGAGAAACACTATATTACAACGTTTCAGATGTTTAGACGAATGCTGCAACACAAAGATACTGCTGCTGTACCCATACAGTCTGCTGAGAATATACTGATAGGCACATTGCTAGATCAGTAAACTTACATAATGTCATGTGTGGCATCATTTCAAGTGTAAGTTAGTTTTGAAGAAACGGAATGGCCATGGTAGCTTAAACGTTATGGTCGGAATCTCATGGCTGTTGTATATCTGGTCGAATAATGGTAACCCTGAAGATTTGCCACGTAGAAGGGGCTGATGCACATTAAATCTTTCAAGCTCGAAATCCTCAAGTTGTTGTTGTAGTGTGATAGTTTGAATATGAAGTAGCAGTACAGATGTCATAGTTGTCTCTTGACCGATGATGAATATTACAAGGTTCGTCCTAAATAGTCTTCGGATTGCGTTTTTGTTGGACGTTAATATAAATATCAATCTCATTCAAACAAGAAACGGATAAAACCTTTCTGCATACCTTATATGTAAATATAGGGACATATAAATAGACAGATATATCGATCTCTTTGAAAGCAAGGAAACAAATTGGTTTAAAATGCTGTTCAATACTTAATTTGCTTGCTCATTGATATTACATTTAAAATGACTAAATTATTTCATGAATAGCAAATTTTACATGTAAGTCATCTGTGAAAAAAGATGGAAATCAATATACAGATACATATGTTCTAATTTTTTTTCTGATTTTTGTGCAAAAGAGAAAATTCTTTAAAAGATATAAATGCCTAAGAAATATTCATAACGTAACTCAAATGACCATTATTTAGATACTATTTTGAATATTTTTAAGAGTGTAATAATTTATTTAGGAAGTAAAATCACCTTACCTTAAAACATGGACCATAGCAACAAATTTACAAAAATCTAGTATTAGGAGATTAAGTGAAATAATGTTCGACTATGTATCAAATGCTTCACACATATTCAGTTTCATGCAAATACCATATCTCATGCGTTAAAACATTTTTGTTTTCATTTCCTGTTAATTTGTCTCCTTCCTACTGTATCTTTCCTCTCTTAATGATTCATATGTCATAAGCAAAGAGGTTTCTTCAGCCACAAGGAATCCTTTGATATGAATAAATAACTACCTCTTACGGGATTATATATATATATATTCAAGGAATTATCCATAGTTATACTGTTTTCTTTCATCTATTTAATACTTTAACAACCAAAGAAATACAAACATCGATATATCTAATGCAAACTGTTATAAAATATGTGTATAAAGAACCGTAAGAAATATGCAAAACAATAATATAAAAATTACTAATCCAAATTCGAATTCATTTTGTTTGTCACTTTTGATTATTCTTATCTTATCTCAGTATTTCAATTGCCAGTTCAAAAATTTATAATTAAATTAATAACTGAGGAACACACTAAGTAATAATCGTTCTCATTTTTAAAAGAGTATATAGCTTGTGTGATATTAAAGTTGTAGTATTCAGTTCACATAAATTTTAAAGTACATTTAAAGTGGCACATCGCCGAGTAATGGAAAGGATGTGAATGGTGAAACAATCTGTCCCATGCCATGCTTAGAAGGATGTAAATTAGGTAGCCTACAGAATAGAAAATATCCGTGAAATTATTTCTACCAGAAAAAATCATTGTGGATATTTTTTTCTTGCCTCAGAAGTTAAGTGGAATAGCAGAGAATGCCAAACCAGAATTTTAACGGAGGAGATGATGAGTTTAAAAGAAAAATGATAATTGAACTGAAAAAGGCTAATTGATTTATACATCAAAACTCAGCTGACGCCTCTCTTAACCCTTTAAGACTCAACCCGCATGATCGTGCGGATTAGATATGTGATGCCCCACGTCCCGGAAGTTTCATCTCTTCCTCTACCTGACCTAGATTTGTAGGAGGAAATAATTGATCACAAAAATTCACAATGGTAAATCTTAATTTATTACTATTCTAATATATTGATCCAAACAACACAAGTCTCACTATAGGGATGTAATCAGGAGTGATATAACGTAATTCTAAATTTTAAGTACATTGCTGGCCACCGTAAATGCAGCACCAAGAAAGACAAGAGACAGCCTAACAAAATTTATTTTATAGATAACATGTTGACCAAATATAAAATGATTACTTTTATAGACTTCTGTGAAGTGTGGTTCCTGCCAAAATCAGTAGCCAGATTAGCCGATATTGTTGGAAATCGCCGCTGCCACACGCCTCCGCATTGATTCAAAGAGACTTTGGATGTGTTCTTTGGGGTACAGCAGACCAAGCAGGTTCCACACGTTGCTAAAGTTGATCTGGTGTGGCAGCTGGGAGTGTAATCTGGGTCAATCATTGAGCAACCATGGACCACATGTTTTCTATCGGCGAAAGATCCGGAGAGCGAACCGGCCAGGGAAGCAATTTAATCTGGTGATTGACGAAGAACATTTGGACAATGCGTGCCACATGTGGTCGTGCATTATTCTGTTGAAATATGGCTGTGGCCAAGCCCTGAAGGTAAGGATGGACAACTGGTTCCAACACCTCGGAGATGTAGCGCTGGCTGTTTAAAGTACCGACAATGCGTACTAGAGGAGTGCGAGAGTGATATCCAATACCGCCCCATAACATAATAACCGGTGCAGGACCAGTATGGCGGTGCCTAAAGCAGCTGTTCAGCATCCTCTCTCCACGGTGTCTCCACACTCGAATCCGAACATCGTGGTGTTGCAGACAGATGCGTGACTCGTCAGTAAAGACAACTTCATTCCATTCTGCTGCCCACATCCTTATTTCATCGCACCATTGGTGGCGTAGACGTCTGTGGTTCTGCTTCAAGGGTAGACCAAGCAATGGACGTCTTGCGGACAGACCACTCTGCTGTAAACGGTGTCGAATGGTACGCGAGACACTGAATGATGCATTACAGACTCAATGTGCTGTGCTATGGTTCATGATGTGACT
>BMAV01022869.1:38021-57086 GCA_019973955.1 Trichonephila inaurata madagascariensis
CCCCCCCCCCCACACACAAAAAATATCTAGGTTTTACGGTGGAAATTAGTATGGTGAGGTTTGAATATTTTATTTTCTTAAGTAATAAAATTTTCTGATACATTTTATTATTTTTCATGGAATACTGTGCTACCTTTTAACCAAAACATTTTCAAGTCTCTCAAAGGAGCAGAAATTTTACGATTGATGAATAAATCAGATTGAACTCTTAGCTCAGAACTTAATGATCCTCGGATGATGACAATGCTGCGAACAAAACATATGAATCAAGTATACTGGAAGGAGAATCAAGTTCATATGAGAGCGACGAAGAAAAACATGGAAATATTTGAAATAGAAAAACAAATTTGGATCATTCTTTACCATAAATATCTCTTGAACCCATTCATTTCCTTATTTTAGCTGTTGAAAATTCTTGGTTTCTGTGCAAACAAGATGCGATATTAAGTAAAATTCCTCCAAAAGTAAAAATGGATCGTTTAAAATTTAAGTTAGAGATAGTTGAAGCGTTATCAGCCTCCCCACCTGCTAACAGAAGTATTTTAACTGATGATGAAGATAACAGTGTTGTATCTCCCCTCACAAAAAGATCGAAGTGTTATAATTCACCTTCTATATATGTCATGTCTTTTATTCTTGTCATTTTAGGATAAAAGGCTTGACATGTACAATCATTTTCGATATGTTGATGACATTGCAAGGCCTCGCAAGTGCATATTTGAAAACTAAGAACGTAGGTCGAGAAAACATGCAAAAAATGCAATGTTGATTTTTACTTGTCAAAAACAAAACATATTTTAAAGATTTTCACCGTAAATATATAATGAGTCAATAAAATAATTAATTTTACATCAATAATTTCCTTATTTGTACTTTTTTGAATTATGTGTGTTTTTCCCATCAATTTAGAGCCAAAAAATGTAAAATTTCACAGGTGCCGATTTCACAGAAAACGCCCAACCCGCACGATCATGCGGGTACTATCTGCGTTCCAGGAGGGAAGAGGGAATTTTTTTAAAATTATTTTTCCCACTGTCATTGGAATCCATATAGTATAAATAACCAGAAGAATTTAATATTTAAAGATAAAAATATTTCGGGTCTTAAAGAGTTAAGTCAGCTCTAGTAGCTGTAATTTTGTAACATGTGATGGACATATATTTAATTCTTACTCACTTGTCGACCTCAAGCATTACTCATAAATTGGTTTCTAGAGCTCGGCACTCATGGCGTTCATTAAAAAGTCTACTACTTGCAATGATACCAGGTTAGATAGGATATACCAAATTAGGATAAAATTGTATAGGGTCATGTTCTCCAATTCCGCTTCCGTTTTTCTTACAATAATCGTACTCTGGTAGTGATAGGTCCAAGCCAACCACGTATGTGAATGTCTCCACCTCTCAATATCGTGGCATCATGGTTTGGGGCACCATCTCATAAGATAATAAGTCACTTCTAGAATATACTCAAGGTGCTATGACACTTTGACAATTTGTAGATAACACGCTGCGACCAATCCCATTAAATTAGAAGTGGCTAATGCCCTTTTCCATCAAGATAACGTCTGAAACAGCAAACATGCTTGCAGATGGTTCATCCTGGCCACCATTTTACTCTTATCCCTCCAATCAAACATACCTGGTATGTGATTCTTTTGTCTCTTGTATACCCTACCTCGTATGTGTTTATAAGACAAAATGTGGCAAAAAAGTGACCGGATATAAAGCTGTGCCTTAGAACACCTTCTGCACTCTTATTTATCTTATAGCTAGACTAGTAACTTCGTGTATCAACGTAGGCAGGGATTTTTTAATCTACGTAGCTGACATTCATTTCCTTTTGTCATTGTAAAATAACTTTTTTAGTGTTGCCACTTTTCTATCTCTTTCTGGTTGTTGAGTTTTTTTTTAATTTTCTAAACATTCTTTCTCGGTGTTTCGTTTTCCATATATTGAATATATACTAAAATATGGAAGGACACTTAATACAAATTCATTAAGATCATATTCGGAAATTATGGGTACAAAACGCTTCTATATAGAGATATAAAGATTAAATTAGTCCTTTTTTTATTATTATTAACATCCAATATTTTAATTTAATCTTATCTCTGTTATATTTTTTAAAAGCTTCAAAATGAATGCATTATTTTTACAGATCTGTTCAGTTTTTAAGCCAGTACATCGTTGTTAACAAGTAAAAAGACTTTTTAAATATTTGTAAGAAGTAAATAGTTTTTTCTTGTATATGTACTTGACACAGGTAATTGCAAAGACCAACCAATGTTGGTCGTAAAGTTCAAGTGCTCGTAAAAGTAGACTCGAGAGAAAGACATAAAATTGATTGTTCTTTATTTTGTATTGAGAAAATTAAAGAAGAATTTAATTAATTTCCTTCATATTCTTACCATCTTTTATGTATTTAAACATATTTCTAGTTTGTTAGTGTTTCAAAAAATGAGCTTCAAATATGTTGTGCTTGTAAAATAAAGTTGCTCATACAAATACGGTTGAATTGTCGTACCCGCCAACTTTTTTTTGGCCAAATCGATAAAGGGTCAAAATCGCCAAATCATAGGGTTGCTACTCTGAAACACAACTTGCAATAAACGAGACAAATTAGAGATTTTTCAAAATTCAGTGGAGTAGTGACGAATTCGACAATTTCACCGCTGGTACTTTGATTGTATTCTATTCTAATAACCTTCTCATTTTTCTTCATTGCTGAGTTCATTTTCCAAAATAGTACACATTCATTTGAAGTATTAGTTTCTGTATGAATTAAAGTTTAGCTTCTTTTTGCATTTTATATTAGTATTTTTATATATTAAAAGCTGTTACATCACTATTTATAAAGGTATTTTAGCAATAATTTCGTTTTTTATATCTCGTAGTAGAAATAGTGGGTTTATTATGTAAACTCTTCGAACTTTAATTTGAAAACTTTATTAGATAAATATGTACTGCAGTCCTCATAATCCAAAATGCCACATATTGAACATAATATATAAAAACAATCTTTTTAGAAAGAAGAAACTTTTATACATACTATAGCCATGTTTGGCAATAATTGCTACTACGCAACGTGGCATTGAATGAAATAAGATAAAATGTTTTGTTGCGGTATGCTAACCCATACCGACTTCACACATTGTCAAAGCTGGTCTAGTAGATGCATGGGCACTCCTTCTTGAATCATTAATCAGACGTGTTCGATAGGTGATACATCGGAAGAACAGGCAACAATGAAAATTGGAGGCTGAAGCAGAAACCTTAAAAATAGAGTGCTATATGCGATCAGAAATTGTCTTGGAATATGGCCATCAATAAATTCTAGAGAGTTCATGCTTCAAAATCTCAGAATTATATAGCTGGCGTGATTTTAAATGCCTAAATCAAATCTACACACCGCATAATACCGGGTGCTTAAGCATTATAGCGATGCAAAAGGCAAAAATAAAGAAATCTCTCTCCATAGTGTTCCTAGATTCTAATCTGACTATCGGGTACTGAAAACAGAAACTTTATATATCTATAAGGGGAAAATAGTATTAGGTTGTCATTGACAGACGTTAAATGTACCCAACACATAGGGTTTTCAGACAAAAATAATAGCAGCAATGCACGATTTAGCCCCTTCGTGACGGGTAGTGTAAATATGCATTGTTCCCGGCCGCATCTCATGGCTGGACCGTGCAAATGTGCATTTTACAAAGGTGCTGTAGTAGGCCAGGCGATGCAAATATGACTTTTCTTTAGCTGGAACGTTTTTTAATGACCACTAGATGGCACCCTATGTCCACTATATTGAAATCGAACGTAGCTAGAGTAACTTGACCTTCAGTTAGTGTTTATGTTCTGCTTGGATTTGATATTTTGTACATCAGCTGATTCGGGGGAAAGGGGTAATCGAAATGTAAATAAATAGCTCGTAAAATTTCCATTTGATATAAAACATTCGTGTTTCTAATAACTCTCCCACTGCTTTTTTTATTTTCTTTTTCTTAACAGTGTGGAGTGTTTTAGAGTTTTAGCGTCAGTTCTGTTGCAGTTTTTGTTGCTTTCGGATATATTTCTCGTACTTTTCTTATTTTAAACCATGACTTCAGATTATTATTTGATTGTTTTGAAAGAATTTTCCTAACCTTAATATGAACAAAATGGGTGAAAAAAGCCAAAGTTTATAGTCACAAGCCGTGTGTAAATAGAAAAAAAAACGTAACAAACATTTTATGCTTGCAAATCGTACAATGTAGGACATAGCGTTTCTCCATGCTTCGAGATTCTGCATACTGTCTTCATTTTGATTTTGCTATTTCTTTTTGTAAGTAATCTTTGTCAAAGTTTTTTTATTAATTTGATAGTTTATTAATATGTTTCGTCAATGAAAGTTTTGGAAAAAATTGAATAGCGCTTACAAAATTTATTTCCCTATGTGAGTGATATTTTTTTATATAACTCCATATAAATTAAAGGAAAAACGTTATTACATTCTAGTTTTAATGTAACAGACAACTTATGTAGTAATCTAAAGAGGTACCAAAAATTACGACGTTAGGACTGAAATTTTATTATTTATGCTTTTTTTTTTAAAGTTAGACTTAGCGACGAAAACGCCCTGTCCTGAAGTGCTAGTCATTACGCATTCATTCCGTCCCTAGCGAGCGTCTCGTAGAAAGTCACCCCGTCCTGAAGAGGTTAGAGAGTATTCCACAATGCTAAATATGACGTTGATGCACGCCGAGTTTTGTGCAACAGTTTGCATTTGTTTGTTCCTGATGTTGCACAGGGATCCATCATTATTCTTTGCACAGTATGCTTATCATGACTGTTCTGTTGGTGGTGCAAAAAGTCTGGTGCAAATGATGCTGTTTTTCAGTCCTTTTCTCGGGCATTCTTCAAATACCAGTCTGAACCATTGATGCTTTGTTAAGACCGACTCGATCATCAATACCTCGGACGGAAATTCAGTATACTCTATAGGCAATAATTCTTCAGTCGAATTAAAAATCATTCTCGAATGACGTTCGTATTATTCTCTGACGTATTCTGAAGTTGTTCGTGCAAAATAATGGCTTAAGAACGCCATTCTGTTTTTCCTTTATATAGCATGGTGTCTATGCTGTAATGTTAATCATTTTCCTCAATCAGGACATAATATTAATGAGAAGAATTTCACACCTTTCCCTGGATTCCTTCAGTTTTCGGGAGATCTAATGTGAATTAAAAATACAGATTAATAACTTATAAATATAGAAATATTTCAATTCAAAATAATTTCATAAAAACTATTGTGTAATTAAAAATTTTAGTTTTTTTTTTTTTTCCATAATATATGAAAAGTAGAATTATGTGTGTTCAGAAAAATATTTTAATGAAAGACTTTTGCTGAGATAAACATACTAATCTGTTATTCTACAAATACTCTACTTTAAAAAAAAAAAAATTTCCTACAAAGTATACAATAGTAGAAGTATACAAAGTACAATATATATATATATATATATATATGTTAAAATTTAACCAAATAATTTAAAGGATTCTTAAATTAAGAGATATACAAAAGTAAACTCAAATTGAAATAAGCAGAATAAATAAGGATACAGAAATTTTGAAGAGTTTTGCAAGTTCCAGTTAAGCAATTTTTAAGCTAAAATTTCTCTTAAATCTTTTGTTGACAAATCCAAGTAAAAGCCATGATGTACTTTTGCATGTTCCATTTAACTATTAAATGCAACAGAAAAAATTTACATATGCATCTAACAACACAAAAATGTAGAAAGATAGAAAATTCATTTCGTTTTGATGATTCGCATATTTATATTAAAAAATTTGACAAATAGATCTACGAAGAGAGTGTAATAGTTAGAAATAATTGAAAAACATTAATTAAAAAAGTAATTAAATGCGGAACCAAATCTATCTAACAAAATGTTAATCCCAATTCAAGGCAACATGATAAATTTTAAACCGAACTTTTTTTTTTAAATAAGAAATAAAAGTCTTGACAATTTTCGAACAATTATTAAAAGAGAAAATCAAAATATTTCGCTTCATTCTTATAAAGAAATGTAAAATACTAGAAACTTTAGGGAAATAATAATATTTAAGTAACATTCATATATAATGAAAGCAAACTTCTTCCGAATAAAAATTGACACATTATTCTACATATTGTCCTTACAAATATTTATCGCCATTAGGTTTCTGAATTGAAATTAATGCATTCTTGAATACTGAAAAAATAATAGTAACATGCCCTGATTAATTTGATTGAATGAAAATTGTATATATATTTAATTTGAATGCATTTTTTTCGAAAAAAAATATTTTTACTTAACTTGAAAAGGTTTTACTTTTATAATTGAGAATAGCAACAAGGAACACTCATCTTTAAATGCAGAATAGTCTGTAAAATTACTTTAAAGGTACACTCAGGACCTCCTACATATTTCTACTAAATACTTAGAATTTTCTAATGCGACTGAGTTTTTATTTTTATTTTCAAAATTTAAAATTATTCAAGCAAACTTTTTTCAATGTAAAAAATAATATTGTTAAAATTTTGTTGAAAATGCGAAAGAAATAAAACAATGAAATATTTATAGGTTTTTTTAAGTAATAGATATCAATAAAACAATATTGTTACGTAGATTCGGTTCGAGGATTTTATGCAAAACAATCACAAAGGAAATAAACAGTTCTTCAAGAGCGATGCGAATTTATTAACAAAAATCCAATCTTTTGAATACAGGATTCAGCAGCAATATTCACAGAGGAAATCTCCGAAGGTCTTCAAACCTTCAACAGCAATCAAACACAAGTATCTGTGTTCAAAATACGCGTATGTAAAATATTATTCACAAGAACAGCCGAGCTAATCGCTAGTCAAAACAGTGTTCACTACTCGCTGGTTGAAATCAGACTGACTGGTTGCGGCTGACACTCCTATTTATAGGTGGTGCGGCAGAAACTTCCAGAAATATTACCGCTCGTGTCATCTAGTGTGACGTTAATGGAAAGATCCACTACTTTCTAGAAGAATCCAGAGGATTCCGAACTCGCCAACATGGTCGCCAATGACGCCAAAATGATCGCCAACTTGGTCGCCAAAAATTATGCCAGCTTGGCTCTACTGCCAAGATTTCGCCAAGCTCTCATTGAATCACCATTATAACGTAAGGGGCGGCATTGCTTGTGAATGGTACAATTTTAACATGAAATAAATAAAACATAGAGTAATAAAAATGCATCAAACACCCAAATACAAATTATTTACACTATTTACACAAAATTCGTAACAATATCAATGCAATTTCAGGGGAAAACATACTATTTACTTATAAAAAAGTATAGAATTTCTTTCACTTTGAAATGAGTTTTATACACAAAAAGGCTTTTCAGATGAAATTCACGAAAAGCATTTCAGATTTCCACATCCATTCACTTCAATACACTTTCTATTCAAGAAAACCGTTTTTCAGATTGAGAAATGTAAATATATTTTTAAAACCGTTCAACAGATCTTTCACATAAAACATTTTGAAAGAATCTGAAAAAGAAATAAGAGCTGCATGCAACGAGTTTCACAATCGTGAAAAATATGCAAATATTTGATAAATAATGCGGGTGGGATATAGTTTATTTTGATATTCTAAGGAAAGTGCTCTACTAAAATGATAAATAACAGATTCTGAAAAACGATAACGTCTGATTTTATTTTCAATATATACTTTTTTTTTTTCAAATCAAATTCGTATTTACTTTAATCCCTGTTTCCTCCCTATTATGGAATGTATTTTAAAAATTGTTGTTGTTTGTTAATTTATTTAAATTTCGATATGAAAGCGTTTTAGATATGAACGGAATTATGCAAACGATCAAAATTTTTTAAAATTTACTCTTCTTTTTTAAACCACTTTTTTGGATAGATTTTCTTAAGGTTTCTTTAGAACAAGAACAATAAATTAGGAACAAATCTGATAGATCTGAAGCATTGTCAAATGGCTTAGATTAAATCCAAGCTAATTATTCATACTTGTAACATAAACAAAGTATCATGCAAAATGATTATAATTTCCAGTTTTAATAAGTATTAAATAAAAAAATTAATGTATTAAATATAAGTATTAATGTATTAAATATAAGTATTAATGTATTAATTATAAGTATTAATGTATTAAATATTATAAATGTATTATGATGTATTAAATATAAGTATATTATGTATAAGAATTATGTTTGGTTATTGAATAAGTACTAACAATATCTCCCTTATTTTAAATTGTATTATACTCAAACATTTGGAAAAAGTTTTATTTACAATTCACTTAGTCAACTATAATTAGAGATATATTTATTAATTAAAGAGCTAATATGAGTTAATAACAGTTAAATGTTATATATACATAAATTTTCAGCCTCTAATTAAAAATTTTCAAATTAGAAAACTTTACTGATCTACATTTAGTGTATGTTTAACTTAGTGACGTGCAATAATTATAATAGTACGTAAATGTATTTATTTTATTTTTAAAAACATTATTTTCAAGTCATTTTTTCTTTTAATTCCATATATCATTACGATCTCGATTTGATGCTTAATTATAGCTTTTAAATAATCTTAATGTCATTACGAAAGCAACTGAGAGAAACTTGTATTATGTCATCCAGTCTCGACAACGCCGCGTTGTGTATTGTAGTCTGTGTGCTAAATTTAAACATTCGATTCAATTTGTAAGGATTTTGTGGTAGTCCTGTGGTTAAAATTCAAACATAATTATCACAGATTCATAATTTTATGTCAATTATAAACTCAAATACTCATCAATGTTTACATGTATCTCTCTGTTGAAACTAGAATTAAATTTGGGGGAATTAGATTTGCTGCTCATTGTTTGATCACGGTTTAACATTGTGAAGGTCTTTAAAGTCATGTGTTCAAATTGTGTGCTCTTAAATATTTGTTTTCTAACTACATTATTCGGGTGCATTTAGAAATTTCTTTGAAAACTTGATATCTTAAATACCTGCAATAAAGATTTAAAATACAAGTTCTAAGAAAATTATAAAGAAAATAAAACTTTTAAATAAAAATACAGCAAAATTATTCTTAAACACCAATTACGTTTAAAACTGATATGACCTTTTAAGTGTATCTCTTGATTCCATCAATTTTTAAATAAATTAAAAAAGAACCTTTCTGAAAATATGGCGTTCCTTTTATTTTGAAATGAAACAAATTTGTGAAATGAAAAATCAGAATTCTTATACTATACGTATTAATTAACACCAAAGTTTAAATATTCCATTTAAATACCAAAATGTGGGCGATCTACTTTGTAGAGTAAAATAAATAGTTGTAAAAATACTGCTATAATATTGAAATAATAAAGATATTATTAACCCTTTAACTCCCGATTCAAAGTTATGCGATTCGCTTCCCAGTGCTACCATTTTTCACATAGAAGCTTATGTGTGGTTTATTGTAGGGAAGGAAAATCACAAACAAGTAAATGTTACTCTGAAATACGTAAATCCTCCGTAAACACTATCGACGTCATTTTATTGCATTCGAAAGCTTTCAGAATAGATTTACTCATAGCAGAGCAAAGGTAAGAATCTTACTTTGGAAGGACGGATATATATGCAAGTGGCACTTAGGGGATTAATTTCATGAAAGAAGGGGGGGGGTCCATTTACGTTTTCGATTTTGAAGATATGTTTAATTCAGTAGGTAATAAAGAGTCATTAAAATAATTTTGCTTATGTATGATAAATAAGATTTTTTTTTGAAAAAATGTAACAAATTATACCCTATCAGCACTAACAGTCTGTGATTTATTTTTATCAACATTCCGATTTGTAACTAGGATGACAGTAACTGTATTGACTATGGCCGACTCAATAAACCTAACTGATATAACGGAAGCCATTATACCGAATGAAGCCTAGTGGTTGAATAGGTAGTGTATTGTGCTTCCACACAACCAGTCCGAGGTTCAAACCCTGGCCTGGGCAAGGTTGACTCAGCATTTCATCCCCTCAGTGGGTCAATAAATGAGTACTAAGCTTGCTTGGGAACTTAACACTAAGGGTTTCGCGTCAAGATCATCTGCTCACGCCCCTCAGGGCCCAAGGTAACGTATACTGATTTGGGCACAGTAGGCCTTGGCCCTCATGGGCTGTCGCGCCTCTGAGTTAAGTTATACCGACTGGTCGTGGATGTCGTTTCCTTGGATAGCTAGACTCCGTTTGATGTAATACAGGACATCGCTAAAGGAAGGTGGTTGTCGATGAGATTCTTTGTTCTTTGGGGTTTATTTATCGTTCATGGATCCACATGGGCTTACATTTCAAAAGTATAATTCCAGACAGCCTATATCATAACTTTCTATTGTTTATCTTACAGTAAAACCAACATTTTCCTAGTTGGAGTGATCACCAGGTATTTTTGCAATACAGTACTTTTCAATTTTTTTCAACAGGAATCATCAACCGCGCGTTCCTGGATCGCACCGATCAAACTCACCAGTTAAAAGGTGCACATCAAGTAGTCCAACAGTATGACATCTGATAGCTTCATAAATCCATGGCCAGCCAGATAACATGTTACATCAGATCTAGAGGTTAACAAACTCATTATTTATTAACTATTGTTGCATTATTTACACTTCTGTTTCTGCATTTCTCCAGATTAAAACATTCAATTCTTATTATATTGAAAAAGTTTCGTTTTCAGTACAAGTGCTTCTTTCCTGCCAAATTTTATTCCATTCGGATTTCTTATTTTTGTGGCAGCGCTTTTTTGTAGTATAAAGTGATGATTGTTACGCCACATAACGGAATCTTTCACCACTGCATTAAAAATTCTTTAGATATAATCAAGCTAATATATCTTTCTTGTAATACGTATTTATGTAATTTCGTTCTGTGAGAAGATTTTGAAATATTTTACAAGTAACCTTACTTTTTCCCTTCCTTTTTTGTCTGCATCAAAATGATTTCCTATGAAAAAACAGCGAAAAATCTATTTGAATATTTTGAAACATATTTCATGTTCTTTAAATTGAAGAAAATATTTTTAGAATGTGAAATAAAAGCTGTTGGAAGGATGGAAAATTTTAAAGATACCTTGATTTTTCATGAAAATTTACTCTGAAAATTTGAAAGTAATCATAAACTTCTATATCTCATTTTAATAATTCTTTTTAAGTTGTTAAGATTAAATTTCTCAACCGTTCATATTTGTTTATTAGTTCTTTGGTTGTTATGTGCATAATATTTTGTAATTTTATCTACATTTTAACTTAAAATGATTAGTTATATTTATGCTTAGACGAATTCACACAAAAGTACGCATGGACAAATATTAGTGACAGGTATAAAACATTTTAACACCATTTCGGGAACATAATATCACTCGTGGTCTACTCTCTCTCTCTATTCGGACTTCTAATTCATCCTACACGAAAATTTTGTTATTCAAAAGAATAAAATTTTAAATTATTCAGAACTCATAAAATTCGATTTATGACATAACTTATTTAAATTAAAAACTTGTATTCCGATAGAATTTTTAAAAAAAAAATCATCGAATTCGTTTCCGTACTACATTGTTTCTTAAACTGTGGGGTATACCTTCTCCCCTAGGATGAGGATGGGATAACTCTGCGAGGGGGGCCCAAACATATTGAAAATTCGAAAAAAAATTATTAAAAAAAATATTAATTTCTTGAAAGTAAAAAAAAATACATTCTGACTTAAAAATAAAATTAACATTTGCACTGGCTTAATATACTTATAAATGTATCACAGTACTGCACAATGTATTTTATAATTAATTTAACAATACTAAGTTAAGGACAAATTTAATAATTTCCAGTGAACCCATGGGGTTGTGTCACATATAAAATTGTGTGTGTGTGTGTGAAGTTCATAAATCAAGTCAATTCTTAAAATAAACAGTAATTCGATAGATGTAGAAGTCTAATTTTTTTTCATGCACATCTTTATTATTATTATTATTTTTGAACTATCATTTTTATACCCGGCGTATAATGCGCATACATATATTTCCATCTCATTTTTTTTATGTTAAAAGGGCGCGTTATACACCAGATTTTACAGTATATTGATGTCTTATAATCTAAAAGCTGAGTAAATCACTCTGTATGAAAGTTTGCTTTTATAAATGATACACTATTTCCAACCCCTTGACTAATGGTGAAATATTACCAAACGCTTCTTGACAAATTTTCTCTATCCTGCCTTCAATTATGAAGAGTTGAAAAAAAATAATACGTAACCATGATCCTTCTAGAAAAGTTCAAAATCAAACTAATCATAAGGATAATTAGCTGATTAAAGTTTTGGAAATTCTTTTAAGCGACAATGTTTCAGAAAATGCTCACTGAAACTCATTAATTTATAACTTTACAAGGACTCAGAATTTAGTTAAATGTTTAAATGTAACAAGAGAGCTTTTAAAATAAAATATATATATACATATATAATACTTAGTGCATTATTAGACAAATAAAAAAAATTCAATCTCAAAATAAGTTCATGTACTTCTACATAGAATAATCTCATTAACTTAAGTGTTAATTTTAATTAAGTAAGCTGTCTTTCATAATTCCATATTTTGTAATATTTTCTTTAATAATTATCCATTAGATCTTATGATAGAGGAAAATAAGTTTACAATTTTTAATTTAAAAATAGATAAATTTAAACTTGAAAAATCTATCATTAGTATTATAATATTAAATGAAGATTAATTAATTATTCTAATATCTTATACTAATTATGCACTTGAAATTTATTACTTCAATTCCTTTTTTACATAAAAGTCTATAAAGGTAAATATATTGTACTTTTATACATTGGTGTTTTAGATTAAATTCTTATGATATAGATATTTAAAGAGAAAGTGATGAAACATTTTCTGGATGAATACTGACAAAAAAACATGACTAGATTTAAAATTTTAAATTGCAACATAATTTAATTATTTTTGACTAGGTAGTGAATATTATTGGATATTGATCTCTTGCATATGAAAAAATAAAAGAAATTCTTCAATACAATTTCATTTTACAGTTTAAAAACAAGCTATAACTTTTTAATTTGAATTCTATATTTAATTCATGCTACAAGTTTATAAGAGATGTTTTTAAAATTTGCGTTCTAAGAGCGTTTGTAAGTTACATTGAAATTAGCCTGTGAAATAGCAACATTTTTACTCTGGTGATATGGAACTAAAGTATGTAAATTTAAATCAAATCAGTTAACTACATTTTAATTACTTAGTTCGTAAGAAAAGAAAAATATAATCTTGATCAAAACAATTATCCTTTTCAGTGTTCTTTTATGCCTAACATATATTTTTGAATAAAACTTCGAAGAAAATATATGTTATAAAATTTGAATTTTAAAAATCAATTTTTCTTCTTCCGAAAGAAGAACTTTAATTATATATAGAAACAAAATAAAAAGATGCTCAAACATAAATAAGTTATCAAACTCCTTAACTCTTGGAAAATTAATTAGCATTAATTAAAGCTGTTGAGACTTTTAAGAAATTCTTAGTTTCACGAAAGACATGCGCTTAAACTTTAAAGCATTGATCACATCTAAAGAATTAATAAGGTTAATACTAACAAGATATGTTACATAAAATTATGAATTTTCTATATATAATGTGTTACATAAATTTTTTCGGAGAACAAAATTGCTTCAGGAATAGAGAAAATATGTGAAACAGATAACTTAATATCTTGAAATAATTAGCTAAACACTGCATTGAATACAAAAATAATTTCAGTTCAAATACAAATTTACACAGAATCTATTTTACTTTCATTATTATGAAAAATTCCTAACGTATATCGGCTTAAATATTCTAAACATATTTTATCAACATACAACTTTATTTTGTTGATAATATTTTTTCACTGAATTAAACAGAATTGAACAAAATTAATCAATTTTCATTAAGGTATCCGATTACGTTCGGAACCGTGATTTTAAAAAAGCTCATAAATGGATAGTTTTCATAATATTTAGTGTCACTTAGATTAGACTACATGTATAATATTGTTTTAAGGATATTTTGACAAAAAAAATTATTTAAATACAATATTTTGACAAAAAATTAACTTAGAATTATCTTTTTTCAAAATGTTCCCCTTTTGTGAAAAATGCTTCTATTGTAATAATATTTTGTCTGTATATAGCTCAGACTTCTTTACAGAGGCTCAACTAAGAGTTTTGAAAAATACACATTTTTTTCAGAGTAACAACCCATTGAAATAATTATCGGTGTTTTTTACTTAAAATTGCTCCCTTCTGTTGTCGTAAAATATGAAGAAACCCACTTCTAAGTTATATATTTCAAAAATTCTAGTTGAGCCTCTATACAGAGGTCGGAGCTATGTACAGGCAAAATATTATTATAATAGAAGCATTTTTCACAAAAAGAGAACATTTTGAAAAAAATTATTCTAAGTTAATTTTTTGCCAAAATATTGTATTTAAATAATTTTTTTTGTCACAATGTCCTTAAAAAATTGTATACATGTATTCTAATCTAAGTGACACTAAATATCATAAAAATTATCCATTTATGCGCTTTTTCAAAATCACGTTTCCGAACGTAGTGGGATACCTTAAAGAAAAATGGTCTTATTTGTAATCATTTAGCAGAGGCTAATAGCATGTTTTTTCAAGTTATAACACAAGATAACGTTAATTTCAATTTCAATAAGTACTTTAAGGGGGTCACTTCACGAAAATCGAATTAAAAATCGATTTTTCAATTTTGATTGAAAAATAAAATACCACTCTTTTTCTTTCTAATGCAATTTAAATTTTTGCTCTAGCTGAATTAGAAGTATTTTTAATATTTTTTTAAAAAGTTGTTTACATTTGTCAAACCCCAAAATAGCTGACTGCCACGCCCCTTTCAAATCAAAACAAAAGACTCATGCTACTTTTCAGCCTTATCAAATCGTTTAAATTGATCAAAAGAATTCATTTTGATCAGCAGCTCATTCAGGAAAGAAGTGAAGTGAATAGTTGTAGCTGTTTGTTTACTTTGTGGTAGCTTACATGCTGTTTTTGACTGGTTAAATATAACGAATTTTTGCTATTGTGCAGAATCGTTTTCTTTATCAAAAAGATTTTATAAATATGCCTCAGTTTAATAATAAAACACTTAAAAAACGAAAGTTTGGAAAAATAGGTTCGAAAACCCAAACTTTCGAGGAATTAAATGTTGCATAACAGTCAGACAATTGCAACATAAATAGTTCAATTTTGAAAGTAAAGTTAGGTAAGTTTTTAATAAAGAGTATGTTTCTTTTTTAAATTCATTTGAATGTTTTTGTGAAATGACTGACATTGGACTGTTTTCTTGTGCTTTGAAACAACATTAATTACATAAATAAAATGTAAAAAACAAGGTATTCACATAAATTTTGGTTGCCAAATCCAGGGTTTGGCTACAAAATTGTTAATATGTTGTGATTTTTGTGGTGTTATTAAAACATTTCTTAATACCAAGTTTACTAAAGCAGTAGTTAATCAAAAAAGATACAAAATTATATGAAGTGAAAACTAGGCTCTTATATGTTATGAGGTATATTAAAAAAGAAGCAGTTGCGAAAATATTTTGTGCGGTTATGAATTTGTCACCTCCACCAAAGTGGTTTTGAGAGTCCATGCATAAATTAAATAACGCAACATAGAAAATAGCCAAAGCGTCTATGACGTTAGCTGCTGCCGAAACAATAATGCAGTAATAAATAATAATGGAGGTCCAAATGTACCGGTGGCTATCGATGGTACCTGGCAAAAAAAGGGGCCATACTTCTGTAAATGGTATTGTTACGGCAGTTAGTGGGGACACTTTTAAAATTGTTGATGCTAAAATATTATCGAAGAAATGCTCATGTAATTTTAACGACAATGTACATTGCAATGAGTGTTCAGAAAATGACGTTGGAAATAATACGGGAATGGAAGTTGAAGGTGCACTTTGTATCTTCCATCGCTCAAAGGCATTGCACAATTTACGATATACACAATACTTGAACTATATGGGAACTCTAAAGCATGCAAAGCAGTTTTAGAATCTAAACTTTAAAGAGATGGCAACATTTAAAAATTAGAATGTGTTAGTCATGTTGAGAAAAGGTTGGGGACACAACTCAGGGTATTAAAATTAAAAGGCAAAGAGCTTGAGGACAAAAAATCTCGAGCATGGCGTAATAGATTGACAGATGCAGAAATAAATAAATTGCAAAGATACTACATTTTGGCTATTCAAAACAACTCAGTTAACTTGTCAGCCATAAGGCAAGCTATTAAGGCTATATTTTTGATAAAATCTCCCTTGATTTGAATCTACGACACGGTTTACGCCCCATGGGAGGTGACTTGTGGTGTAGATATAATATGTCCATTCTGAAAGATTACACATATAAGCATAAACACAACTTACCTATTGCAATTAGGAATTGCATAAAAAAGTATTTAGAGGTCTCTAGTCTTGAACTTTTATCTAGATGCTTGTTTGATAAAACTCAAAATTTTAGTGAAAGCGTAAATAGTATTTGGTCTATAATTCCAAAAACTGTATTTGTGAACTTTAAAATTTAGAGTACATGAGGTTATGTCTTTATAGAATCAAGGTTTTAGTACTAAATTAAAAGTTTTAGGTGTGTTAAACATTCAACTCCTGGATTTTATAAATGTCGAGCGTTGCAAGATGTAGATCATGCATGCATTAAGAAAGCAGAATAAGCAGTTTTACAATGAACCAAATAAGCTAGAATTAAAAACAAACAATTAAAATGTAGACAAGAAGATAATCTTGCAGATGACACCAGCAATTCAAGTTATAGTTCTGGTATGCATTAGTTAATAGTAAGTTTTTACTTTAAATCTCTATTTCTCAAAACTGTAAATTTCAACACAAAAGGAACATTTTTGAAAAAACTACTTATTTTATAGCCTTGAAACTTTGCACATGTGTTAACACTGTACAAATAAATATTTTAATGAGAGATTTTGTCAAAAATTTTATTCAAAAAATATTTATGGATTAAAATGTACAAGAATTTTCACCGTTTTAAAAATTTTGACGTGTTACTCCACATATGAATTTTTTTAAAAAGAACTAATCAAAATTTTGAAAAATGCTCCCATTAAATTAATAAAAACAATACAATGAATGCACACAAAAATATTCATGACTGTACAACCTGCCAATTTTTTAAAAATGTTCCTTAAAATTGGTCATTTTTATTATTACGGAGATAGGGAAAATGCTGCGTGAAGTGACCCCCTTAAAAGAACATGACACACTTTCTAAGGAATCTCGAAAATAGGAGGACCAAGTTCGATATTTCTTACGGCTTGTCTTACTTATCACTGAAAGAATATAAAAAGAATCAGAAACATTTTCACGCGAAAGTGTCAAATCCTTAGGAAATACAAGAATAATGCTTCTTATGCATGAGTTTCACTGCTGTTATTTACGATTGCATGAATACTGATGAAACAGATTAAAATTTGTTTACAGGTGTTATCTTTTAGTTTCTCTATCTGTCGAATGCAGCTCAATTGCACTTTAAGAAGCAAAGAAATTTTTAGTTAAAACTATTAAAAACCATAAAAAGAATTTAATGTATTTTCATTCAACACTAAAAGTATATGATGTACATTTCCAGTTTAAATATTCTACGAATTATTTCAAATACACTTTCGACTATTTTATTCAACCCTTAAAAATAAACCCCTTTTAAGATTTAACTATCTATTCATTTTCAAATGAAAATTGCTTGTTTAAATTTTATGCAAGGAAAAGGGAGCTGAAAAATTCATTAAATGAGGGCTTCTGGAGAAATTTTACCTTGAACATAACACATCACTCAATAAGTCCCGGGCCTCACATACAGTGTGTATCTAAACTCTGCCGCAAAACTTTAAGGGGTGATAGTACACATCAAGACAAACAATAGTAAATAGGAAACTTAGGGTCCCAAACATCTTCCGAAGGAGAAAAGTGGCTTTAAAGTTTAGGGTCCGAAATTTCAAGTCATAAAAAACAGAAAAATGGTTTGATTCGTTAGCGGTTTTCACTAAAGTTATTCTTTTTGTCAGTATTTTCTTGGATAATAAATTTTAAAGATAAAGCTCAACAAATTTTGACAGAGGGTGCTTTAGACTTTGGAGTAACAAGAAACAATTTTTTACTGTTATTTTTTTATCACATTAAATTCTTTCAAGAGCTTAGATTTAAAATTTTGGCCTGAAAATTTGAATCTTTGGAGGTAGTTAAGTAGCGCAAAATATCAACTGTGTTCAGGAGGGGAAATTTGAACTCACCTCCTTCCCTGAACACAGTTCAGTTATTTACGATCTTCGATGCTCGGTCATGCACTAGATAGCAGCTACTACCCACTAAACGTAAAATAAATGAGAGAGTAATGACAAAATTAAATAAAAAAATTATTCATAACATACATGAGCTATTTCTCCCAGCAAAATACCCGATTTGCATGCAAAGTGTAGTACACAAGGATTTAACTGTATGGTGCTAGTTGTATGTAAGGATGTAAAGTTCTACTGCAAAGTGTTCCAGCCAACATAAAGGCTCGTATGTAGTTCCAACATGACAGAGCGTCTGCACATTTCAGCGCAGATGTGTGAAATGTATTGGATACAGCAAATCCAGGGCGATGGACTGGGCGGGGTGGTTTGGTTAATTGGCCAGCACGTTCGCCTGACCTCTCCTGCCTCGATTTCTTCCTCTGTGGCCCTATGAAGAGTCTTGTTTACACAATCCCGTCGACTCCGACAAGGCCCAGGTTGCGAGGATTGCCGTCGTAGCAGGTGAAATCCAGGAGGAGATGCTCGGGGTATTTGCTAATGTTTGACATTCTCTCCGCCGGCGGTGTGAGACCTGCTTCTTTGCTGGTGGGCGCGTTTTCGAGCAATTTTTGTGATTCCGCAAGTAAATCATGCATGTGCCATTTTCTACATGTCATCATTC
>BMAV01022870.1:0-30481 GCA_019973955.1 Trichonephila inaurata madagascariensis
AAAAACAAACATAAAAAAGGTAGGCCATAATGCAGACAGTTGAATGCAATCCTGGGGTCCGGGAAAAAATAGAGAATTGTTGACGTACCTTTGTAATGGGTGGCAACAAAAAAAATCCGGTTATTTGAAACGGTACCTCATACCCCCATTTCTTCCTATTGAGCTGTGTGTAAGGATGATAGTATACTGAATATCCTATTTCAATTCTGGATGTCTCCAGGCAATTCTGGATGTCTCACTGGTCATATATACTCAGTTCAAAGTTGAATCCATCACTAAAAACAGTCTTTTTCCGTCTTCGAGATTTCAGGTCAAATATTTTCTCTGCAAATGTGTGTGTGTGCCTGGCTATGTATAACCGTGAAGAGGGGTCGGAACAATGGCCTATTGATAATCACTGCGGTCACTGTGTGTGTGTGGACTCCTATTTACAAATCAGCTTACTGATAAGGACATATTAGGGGTTATAAGTGCCATTCAGACGATCACTTTGTCCTCGTTGTCTGCCTTAAATCTTGGTTCTCAGCCATAACTGTAGTAACAAATAGTACTGTAGTAAGAAATGCCGGTAAAAATATGGAGCAATACTGTTATTTGACCAATCTGCTTCCTTTATTCCAATTTCACGTCTTATCCCAAATGTTTGCAAATCTATTTTGTTAAGAAAGTAGCAGTGGACCAGCTATGGTACATTCAATATGAAACATTCGGATGGGTGTTACGCCTTTTCATTATAATGTTCTGTGTCTTATTCACTATCCAGAAGCACCTTTGCAAAGCGCTGGAGCTCCAGTTCTTCAATCATTGACCGCCCAAAACTAACCATTTGAATATTCTATACAAAACTTCATCCCATTTGGGAGAGCGTAGCTACTTTTTGGTGCAATGCTTTTAACAACTTAAACGGTCATTCCCTCTCCCCAATGCTCCAGAGAGGATTGTAATTCAGAATTGTACTTTTTTAGAGCTTGTGCCATTGGCTGACCAGCAAGGGTGAAGAAAAGTTGAACAACTTCTTTGACAGAGTCCTGGAAAAGGACGAAGAAGGAGAGTCCAAACGAGCAGTGTCCGACTTGTACGAGCAACTAAAGGACTACTTCGACAATTTGCAAGTGGACTTTAAGGAAAAGTTTGCCAAATTCGGAGAATGGGTGAAACATTTGGTGGAAACGGGCATGGAGAAATCCAAGAACAAGGTCGAAAACGTCAGAAACGTTGCCCTAGAGTTTAAGCGAAAGTATGTATATATATATATATATATATATATGTGTGTGTGTGTGTGGGAATCCAACCGAAATCTTCCGAAAGGTCGGATACTTCAGATAGTGGGCTTTTATTGGAGTGGTGTCTAGGGTTTTTAGGGTGTATTAGTTAATTTTGAAATAAAATAGACAACATAGTTTATGAAAGAAACTGGTTGAAAACTAAATAATTTATTATGAATTATAGGGGAGAATTTACATTGGGAATATTTCAAAAGAATAGGAAAGTTAGATTACGTTACTTTAAGGAAGGCAATTGAAACTAAATAGAACTCATTATGGGGCTATTAAGACTTAACGCCTGGCGCGGTCGAACGGCACTGATGCGCGAAATACGACGTTTCCCTGACGAGTGTTAGTGGGCCTCTCTCGAAAAAGGTTGATGTCGGCGTTTTAAAAGGGACGCTAGATGGCGTTGATGTGGAATACTATTTAAATTAGAATTGCCGACCTCTGGAAAGGGATATGATCTAACCTTTTACAAATGGGATATCCTACACATATATATATTCTGGCTATTGCCCTCCCACTTTGCTCGATATTTCATGATGTTGTTTCAGTATTTATTGTTTTAAAATTGTAGATATTCAGATGTCTAAATCCTATTATTAAGGTTTCCATTGTTCGAAAGAACGTTTTTATACCCCCACCCCCACCTTCTGATTTAAAAAATGCATGACTTGAGCTTCTTAAGCAGAAGTATATTTATCTATTACGGTATCGTAACCCCCTCCCCTCTTGTCAGTAAAACCCATGTTAGCGAATCTCTATTACATAGAACAAACATGCTCTTAGATTTCTGAAGTCTAATAATTCAAAAACGGGAATTTATATATATATCAGTGTATAAGCTCCCTGTAACCTATCAACCCCCCCCCCTCCTTGAAGTCGATGTTTGTAAAACTTGTTCTTAGCGGATATCTACGCAACAAAAGGAATGCGCTCGTGAAACTTCGCAATTCTGTGCGTTTAATACTTCAAAAGTGTTTTTTTTTTAAATCTATAACCCTCTCTTAGTCACTTTTGGAGTCGATTCCCTCAAAACTCGTTCTTAGCGGATCTACACTCATTAAAAGAAGCACACTTGCCAAATTTCTAGTCTATTGGTCAATTAGTAGAAAAACGAGATTTTTGGTCTATAGTACTCCTGCAACCCACCTTGGACATCAAATTCCCCACACTTCATTCTCAGCGGATCTCTCCTCAGCAAAAGGACCATTTCTGCCAAATTTCAAATCTATTGATCTAATAGTCGTGGATATTTCGTGATGAGTGAATGATTACTCTTCTCCTTATAGTTATCTGTCCGTTTTTAAAGTCGGAATTCAAAAGCGTTAGTGTGCGGCACGTACCAATGTTCAGGCGCGATTTCAAACAAAACATTTGTTTAACAATTTAGTTGGTATTTAATTCTTGGTGAAAGGATTATTAGTTACCCATACACGATAGACATAGATACTCAACGTGCCTTCTCTCATGAATGTCCAATACGTAGATACCTCTGGTCTCAATGGCAGTTTGTTGCAGAAAAAAACATGGAAAATTTGACATATGGTCGGTTATCTGCAGATGCACATGGTGCAGGTGTATGTTAGTGAAACCTCTGCACATAAAGGGGTATTCTTTTCTCTCACAATACCCACTACACCATGAGATGGGACACATGAACAGTTTCGGGCAATTATGGCACTTCGTGATTTGTACCACAATGTAGTACCACATTCTTACATTCCTTCCTGGAAAGGTATCTTGCATACAAAATGAGACTTTATCTCAGACTTGCTATCACAATCGCTGAAAAGTTCTCGTACTGAGGATGTTTTTATTGGCACATGCTCTTGATGAAATTTTTGAGTTTTCTTTGCATTACACTCTGCAATTCTCATCATGTAACGCACATCGGTCATTTCCTGATTTATATATTAATTGAATATAATAGTTAGAATATTACCTGTGTGTGTGTGTTTAAAAGTTTATAATATTAAATTAAATAACTGCTAAAATTAATAAAAGTTGTCCGTATCACCCGAGCTCTGAAAGAAATTAAAAGTTTATTCTCTTCGGCTAAAGAAGAAATAACATGGCAAATTTTGCCTTTTGTCTTCGCTTTCTAAGCCATATTAATATTTAAAACAACATAGTTTGGTATTTTTTCCCCTTTAATAAGAAAAGGGCAAAAGAAAAATTCGAATAAGTTATTTGTAAATGATGTGTTTTTCAAGAAAAATGTGTTTTGCTAAATGTTTTTTTCTACTGTATTTCATCATTGTTGTAATTTAGAGTACAAAACTGTGTTGCAAGCGAAAAGCTGATAACATTCCATTTTTACTTTTTCAGCTAATCGCGAAGAGCAAACATCTCAGCAAAGAAGTTGCGGCGGAAGCCCTTGAGTTCCTCCATCAGTTCAAGGACGAATTGGGTCACCTGTACGATGAAGCACGTGACAAATTGATGCAGAAGATCTTGGATTACACCGATTAATTTCTCTCGTCTTAGTTCCTTTATCAGAGGCATTCATTATGATAGAACTTATCATGTTAAAATAAGAATCTTTATGTAATAAAAAATTATAGTAACCATCCTGTATTTTCCTACGTGCTAAATTTATTCATAAAAATCAGATTAAAAATTTTCAAGCACTGTTTAAATTTTAATAGCATACGAGTAAAGGATATCTCAGAACTGTGAGATATTGTTCCATCCTCAGACATGGTAGTGAAAATATAAAATTATCTGTTTTTAACTTGAAACATTCCGCACATTCCACAATAGTATTATGAATTGCTGTCTAATTTTTTCCACATAAAGTTTCCGTCTTAATGTGCGATTTTTTAGCTTCAACAATAAAGTTGGTAATAATTCAGTTGGTGTGGCATTGGTGTACATACATATAATAAAACTTAAGTGTTGCATAATTTGTCATGGCGTACTTGTTTGTTTAACGATGATAATTATTCTAGACCCGGGGTGGGCTTTAAGTAGATCGCGATCGACAGATGGACCACAAAGAAATTTTAAAGTGACCGCCTGGAGGTTAACAGTTAATAATTATATACCGAAATATTCAAGATTGGCTGACAGTATGAAGACTGTCCTCTACTGACTATAACTACGAGAACTAAATGAATATATTTTGTTTTCTAAGTATTTTGAGTTTTTGGTAGTAAATTCATCATTTGATAGTATTATATTTGTGGCTATTAGCATTTTGTTTGTTATTTTTTTGCGTTTTGCTTTGAATGCGATCTTGAAAGTGTAAGTTTTTTGTAGTGTAGGTAAGTGCATATTATGTTATAATTAATATTGTAGACCATTTTCTTAACTCACCACACCTACGCCACTGGGTGGACCACAAGCCATTGAAAAAATTGGAAGTAGCTGAAAAAGTTTGCCCATCCCTGTTATAGGCGGTTCATGTTTTACATTTGATTGGCATTGACGAAAAGACAGGGTGTGGCCGATGGTGAGTGATTACTGTATATTAGATACATTTTCTATGCTGGCTGATGTTGCGTATCCAGTGTTATTGAGGAAGCAGTCTTGTGATTAGTAAATCCAGTTTATTGCACATCTTGAAACTCATAGACATATTAAAAATATAAAGCATGGACGACACTACACAGAACAAAGACAACGAACACTCAACGCGCTGCAGTCGAGTACATGGTGAAAGGACTATGACATAAGAGAAAAGAGAGCTGGATTTCCAATGATCTCAGTATTTATACTTTGGGTGGTGGATGGATGTGGTTCAAGATACACTCGTTAGGTGAATAGTTAGATTATTTATTAAACGTGGGTCCTGAAGGAATGAACCAACACACGCAGATATATATATATATATATATATATACGTAGTCTAATTCTCTACAAACGAGAGATGAACATCCATCAATATCAAAATCGAAAAACACAGAGACAGTAAGTAAACCACATAATGAAGGAGACATGAGCAATCGAAATTTAAATATATATATATATATATATATATATATATATATATATATATATATATATATATATATATATATATATATTCTGCATTAAGGTCCAGAATCTGGCAATAACTTATTTATTGCACTCAGATTTAGCGCTGGGTTTGCATTTGTAAGTGCAATTTTTAGGTAAGTTACCTCTATCTTATAATGGATTTAGATATTCCTATCCATTATTTTCTATTGGTTTTTGCTCAGTGTTATTTACATAAAAGGGGGAAGGTTGGCTGGCGAAAAAATATGTTCAACCCCACTTTTATATAAATTATTTTATATATTAGCTGTCCTAAGTCAGAAATGTTTATAACACTGCAGCATCCATTTTATAATTTTTAATATCTCGATTACTCATATGTCCTTCATTGTGTGATTTTCCTACTGTCTATGTGTTTTTCCAATGTTATTGTTTGGATGTTATCTCGTGTTTGTAGAGAATTAGCCTTTATATATATATATATATATATATATATATATATATATATATATATATATATATATATATATATATGTAAAGGCGTTTTCAGGGAAAGGATTTCTTAATAAGTTCATTATTTATTATGGTTGATGTTGCATATAAAAAATGATATAGATGAGACAGTCCTTTGTGGTCGGAAATCTATTTATTAAACATCTTGTGTGAGACGCACAAACATTTACGGACAGCACCAGAAAGAAAAGACACACAGAAACAGAGACTAACATGAGATGCATCAGGCTACATGACAAAGGAAAAATGAGATAGAGCCAGAAATTAGAGAAATGTCGGTTTATACTGAGCGGAAAATGAAAGTTCAGATCACATGATATCTGTGATGGATAGATGTTGTTCAAAAATTTTTCTTTAGGTGGTTAGCTAGTTACTATTTCCGCGTGTGTCCTAATGACCAGAACCATTACAAATTAAAAACATGTTCAAAATTAAATTACTGGGAATTAATATATATAGTATAATAAAATCAAATAAGATACAAAGTGAAAAAGTTGTATAAACTACAATGCCAAAGAAGAAAGTAATTGGAGTTCAAAATATATAACAAAGATAGATACATAAAGAGTCTTTGGACTGTAAAATGGAGACCTATTATGATTTCTAGAGCTGTCACTGAATTAGGCCAGTGATTTAGGGTTAAGCAGTGGCTTTATGGACAGCAGAAATTTCGACATAAAATAAAAAACAGAGCCATGTTGAAAAGTTAAACCTATTTCTAACAAACGTGGATGATAAACCAGACAGTAGAGTAAAATGAAATTATGAAGAGAACAATAATGTTATATATATATATATATATATATTAATAATAATTCACCTTAATAAGACACATGCAAGCTATTGCTGAAAAAAAAACCCCATGCTGCATCCACCATGAAGTTTGAAGTACAACAAACGTACTTTTCCGATTTGATGCATGTACTACGACACAGTAATGCCACTTTGAGTATTATTCTTGAAATGCCCTTTTATTTAACAATACTAGTTTATATGTATTTCGGTTCCTTCCCAATGTACGACTCTATTGTGAAAACACATCATATATATAGCCAAGAGGTTAGAGAAAGGCATGCAAAAACCGATTATAAATACAATTAAAGTCATGAAATAGTTAAGAGTGATTTGTTTCACTTTAATATGTAAGTTAATAAATTCTCTGCTTTTAATGTAGTTAAATAAATTAATTAATTTACCTTTTTTAACTTTACCATTAGTATTAAAATTTCTGTTACAAATCATTATATCTAGTATACAGCCACTTGCCATCTAATACCCCAAATAATAAGGGATAAGCAAATTTGACCTAAAAGAAATCTCGGTAATTCGAATGCGTTGTAGTGCCCATTAATTATAAATACACCTTACCTCATTCATTCCCATATACACTCTATAACAAAAAAAAAAAGACCCACCGATATGACCAATAGAGACAATAATTGGTGGGTAGAAAGACAACATACAGAATAAAAAATGATTAAAATTTCAGAAAAAGTGAATGGTTTGTTTCAGAGTTACATAGTTAGAAAGTAACGATCTCAATAAGGAGTTGGCCAAACTATAGGATGAATGCAAGCTGCCACACGAGACGGCATAGAAGGCAGCCTGATGGTCTCCTGTGGTATTTTTTGCCAAATTGCTGCAATTGTCGGGCAAGGTCATATGCGTACCCTGGAAGATGCATTCGCCTTCCCATCATATCCCAGACATGCTCAATTAGAGAGGGATCTGGCTGGCCAAGGAAGCGTTTGATAAACTGTAAGACAGTTAGTTCATAGCAACACGTAAGGTATGTGGTTTGGCATTATCTTGCTGAAAAATAAAGCCAGGGTACTGCAAAAGGAAAGGTAGCAAAACCGTTTTCAGAATGTCATCGACGTACCGATGTGCTGTAAGTGTGCCTCTAATGACGACTAAAGGGGTCCGCTTCAAAAGAAATGGCACCCCAGACTTTAACTCTTCGTTGAGGGCCTGTGTAGCGTGCAATAGGGAAAGCAGGATCAGCACGCTGCCCTTGCTGTCTTCAGACACGTCTTCGATGATTGTCAGGACACAGATGGAAGCGGGATTCGTCGCTAAACACTATACGTCTCCAGTCAACAGGATTCCAACCTGATCGAGCAAAGCAACACTGAAATCTGGCTCGACAGTTTGCAGGCGTGAGTGGCAAGTGGCGTAGATGTGAATGGTCATGATGGACACTCGTGTGCGGGTCGCACGTCTGATGTTTGCTAACGATGAATCAAGCGCTGTGACAGCTGATCTGACAATCAATCTGTCCTCCTGATCTGCTGTGGCCCTAGGTTGACCGCTACCATCATGATGCTGAAATCTGCTACTCTCCACTGATTCTTGCTAGCATCTTCTAATGGTAGCATCGCTTCGACCCATATGACGAGCGATTCTCCGATTTGCACAACCACTCTCTTTCAGTCCAATGATACGATCTCTTTCAAACTCCGACAGTTGCTCGTAATGAGCTCGAATCCTGCAGCGAGCTATTTTTTCAGTTGTTCAAAGGTATCCTAAATCGTGATGCATTAGAAATTTTCTCCGTCAGATTGAGAATCGCTTCTTATAGACACCTTTTGAGTGCGCAGTTCCGATGCGCGGTAGCTTCCACTATTAATTCTTTGGGCACCAAATTTTAATCATTTGCATGTTCAAAACAAATATCTTTGCATACGAAATTTCATTACAATCGGGCAATTCTTTCTTGGTACGTAGTTTTTTTCTGTTATAGAGTGTAAAATAAAATTCTTCCACACACACAATTTCGGATTCTAGTTATATGCTTTGTTACATGTAATAAAAAAAAGAGCCCTTTTTTGGAACATTTTGAGCAATAAATAAATAAATAAATGACCGCTTAATTAATAAGCAGACAGAAATATCTCTCCAAACACTTTTTTCGTTGACAAATTCTGAGAAAAATAAATATGTTACTCAGAATACAGCTGTCAGGTGATACTTTCACGGGAGGATTTCTTGCCCACTGCAATTTACAAATAAAACCGCATTTCCTAATTTATTTTGTCTTTGCATTCATTGGTTACAAATTGCGAAAAGTTCGTATTCATTAGTAGTGAAAAGCGCCGATTTTTTATTGCAGTTTTTTTTTAAACTAATTATTCTAAGAAAAATTTCTTCATACACGTTTCTTTCCAGTTCCTTTATTTCTAAAATTATGTTGTAATAAGTGATTGTCTTCTGTAAGTTGGTGTAGCTTTAGATTGCGTTCATAATTTTGTGTATCTTAAATTCATTTGGAACATTATGTTTTTCAAATTTCCATCTTTTGATTGAAGGTCTAAAGGTAAGAGTTAATATTTTTGTTCTTTAAATTATTGTATGAAATATGTCTCCTCTCTCTCTCTCTCTATATATATATATAAAATGTGTTAAATCAATCATTCTGATTATAAATGATGCCGTTTTGACTGCTTTAAATTTAAAAATGTTTTTTTGTCGAAATCCAAGTTCTACATGTAAACTTTGATATCTGCTGAATTCAATCTATATTTGATGACTAAACAATATCCCTAAGTTTTCAAGACAATTTTTACCTCATTTAGAATATTTTCAGATTCATGGAATATGAATTTGTAAATATTCTTAGAAGATTTCCGAAGCTATTTAGTTAATCCATATTCGAAATTCATAAAGAAATTAGCAAATCAGACGTATCAAAGATAAATAGAAGTACTACTTCGTATGAAAATCAAAGTGATGTAATATGCTCAAGATATATGTATCTATATCCTCTCAAATCATAAAAGCTATACACAGATTGAAAGACATTTTTTTAAGTAGATTGTTTATTTTCGGATAATTTATGACTTTATTACAAAACTTCTTATAATTTATTAGTTTTATTATTTAATACTAAGAAGTATAAGAAATATCTCATATACTTAAAACATTTTCACTTCTCTGAGGGAGAGGATACAATTGTTATATTATTGTTTCTAATGCCACCTGTCTGAGGGTGTCAGATCGAAATCAACGAAATTCATAGCGGCAAGGGGCTGGATCAACGATGCTCAATCCGTGGGCCGCATCTGGCTCAACGGGCTTTTCTAGTGGCCTGGTATAACGACTGTTGCAAATTCAATTATTTAAGAAGTTATTTAAGAAATTATTAAGAAATTGTATTAAAAATTTAGCGAGAAACTCTGAATCAAGTAATCCCATATATTCATTTTGATTTCGATGTGGTGCTGGTAGGAATTGTGTGATAACTTTTTTTCTTTTTGTAATTTTAACGGTTAGTGTTAACAAATAACAGTAGAATAGCGACTGTTTTATGGGTAAAACTAATTTTTAATTAACCCTCTTGCCTTCCAAGCAAAATATATCTAAAGAATGTTTGTTATTTCAAAACGATTGGGATCGTGACTGTTTCGTAGAAAAAAACAAACATAGATCAACTACTTGTTTAATTTGTCATGAAAATGCTATATGTAAAAAATAAAATTTGTAGACGGCAACACAATATTTTGTGTTTGTGTGGGGGACTTAGGATCACTGTTGAAAGGAAATCAAAATTATTCCATAACAGGATAAAGATATGCATTAACCCTCTTTTTTGTGAGTCGAATTTGGTGGAGTTTAATATAGTTTTAAAACGAAATCCAAAATTATTAATATTTTGATCAATTTCTGCATTTTAAATATTTTTAATCTAATAGCATCCACCCTCTTCCCCTGTAAATCCTCATGTTGCGGCCCTTGTGAAATAGTTGTCACATGTATGCGGCCCGGCTGACAAATAGGTTGAGTACCGCAGGCTAAATGTACGCTTGTCGTTAGCTTTGAGCGACAAGCGTACATGCGACAGTTAGCTTGTCGTATAGGCGACAGTACGATTTGGCTAGTTTCCACCTAATTTTGAAGGAGAAAAACCAGGGGGTGGTCAGGATGAAATAGGGGAAGCAGAACTGTTGAGGTCGCTGTTAAAGCCGAAACACTTTGGTGGATGGCTGCGTTAGAACGACATTGGGATGCTCGTTCATGTGAATTCTTGATAGGTCACTGCAGGTCTGAGAGTCCAAGCAAATCTGGAAGTCAATTGGACTGAGAGAGAGAGTCCGTTGGAGTGAGCTGGGGCGTCGTAGAGTGTTGAAGCCTGTAGAAGTGTCTCTCTAGCGTTTGTAAAGCTTCTTAGCGTATCGAGGGTAGAATGGTCATCGGGGCACTTGATCTCAGATGAGGTTTTCATTCTCTATCTGAGACTGTTGTTGAACATTGATGATATTCCTTGCCATGATTAATTGAGTGGTTAGAAAAATAATTAAATTAATTTAATAAATTAAAAGTTAAAATTAACAGTTACTAATTACGACCTTTAGAATTAAAAAAATAAATAATTAAAATTGCTGGAGCTGATTTTTGTGTGCTTTGAAATGGGAGAAACAGTGTATCTGTGTTGACTGAGGCTAACTTCGTTGTCGGAGGCTAGCGACCGTCCAACTTAGTCATTGGATGTCGGGTCAATTCGCTCAGCAGACGAGAGAAACCCAGCATCTTGTCCGTTGACTTCCGACAGTGAAAAAACCGCCAAAACGGTTGGGTGTTATACTGCTTACGAGGAAAAGAGCTCTTGCCCAATTAGGTAGCTGCGTTTCGTTAGGAGGGTGTGTCCTGGGAGTTAATAGAGTATCTGAGTTTGGAAAAATTTTGGGGTCGGGAGAAGACGAGAACTCCTCGCCCTATTATAGCATATCGAAAATCTCTGGGTTTCCCCGTTTGGTGTCTATTTAAAGGAGGAATACGTCCTGCCTACAAAAGTGACACATGAGGTAGAATCATTTCTGTTTGAACGTAGCTGGGATTACTATTCGGCTATTGATTCTAATCAGACCTTACACGGTGGACTTTGAAGCCGGTGATTGGCGTGGGAACTACCCCGGTCACATCTGTGTCGGTTGGATCAAGGGAGGTCAAGGGTTGACCTGCCTTAGACCATAAGTGTCGGTGTGTTCGATCTAGGATACTTTTTCACGCGAAACTCCATGACCGTTGAGACGTCACTAGTTCCCTGACAGGAAATGGGTACTTAGGTGGAGACCACCACATGTATATTAGAGGAATCTGCTGGGTATATGATTCTTCAAAGCGTAAGCATTGTAAGTTATTTCGCAGTTAGCATTTTTCAGTATGAATACACATGAATATATTGTAAATGGAAATATCAAACATAAAATTTATTAAATTTTAATACTGACGAGAATATCCCTATCTGTCCGATGACTTAGAAAGAAACAGCTGCTTGAAATTATCCTTGAATTAATGCTAGAAATTTGACTTTGAGTTAGTTTATGCAATCTTTAACATATGGAGATCTTTGTGTAAGAAAAAAGTCAATATGATTTCATGTGTTTATATCATATAACTGACAAGGAATTTAATGTCAGCACCACACACCTTGGATTGTATTCTTTTATTTTACTCAGCGAAAAGTGTATTTCATTTCATTGCGATATGAGGTTTTTGGTGAGGAAATAACCGACGTCCATTTCTCGGAAATATAATTGGCCTTTTACTCACATTGAACCACTCAGTTTACTCATATTGAACGAATTTTTCTCCTCCTATTTAAGAGAAAAGGTACCTTATTTTTGGAAATGGACTGCAAACTGTATTTTGCTGAAGTGTCTTTGCATTGTTCATTCGTTTGCTACAATAGCTAGTTTTCATTCACACCTTTAATTAATATATATTTTTTTTATATCAAAGGAATCCAGCACACTGTTTTTAAGTCCAAATGCTAGAACATTTGGTCTTATTTCACTCAAATGATCACATGGCAATGAAACCGTCTTTAAATTTTAGTACCTAACAAGTAATATAAAGAAAAATTAAGTCAATTCCTACTTAGGTCAACAAGGAAAAATTTAATTTATTTACTTTTTATTAAATAGTTACAATTAATATAAATATGTTTATATATATATCAGAATTACAATATTAAGTGACAAAATGGAAAGCGATTTTCCTTGCAATTTTCGATTTTCCTTTCTTCATAGAGTGCTGGGCTATTTTTTTTTTTTGTTTGTTTGTTTAAATTTATTCATAAATTGCATTTAATTATTCCAATATTATAGTATAGAAGAAAAAGAAATCACATTCTCAGAAATGGAATTCGGGGGTATTCGAAACCACGACCTTCGGATTAGAAGTCCAATGCGTTATCCCTTTGCGCTACAGAGACACAACGAACGATTTTCTTTTTTATAAAATCTGTTGGACTATTATTTTTGTTTGTTACAATTTATTCATTTTTAATTTAATTAATGAATTAATATTTACACAACAAATTAAAAATATATATATTTGGACTTGAATGGATGAATAGAAAGTATTTTATTAACGATTGAAAATTTGAACAATATATATATATATATATATATATACAAGGAGAGAGTGAACTAATAGTAGGGATTGAGAAAGGAACAGTTTCTGAATGCATTTCACTTAATGAATAACTTAGAGAATTAGAGAAAAAAAACATTATGTATTAGAAAATTTTTTCAGAATTTCAAAGCCTACCCATGTGGAAAATACGTTCCACGTTATATAAATGAAAAAAAAATATAATGATCAGTTTAATGATATATTGTTAAGTATAATGGGTGTAAAGGACACTTACTGAATTGTTACAAGATAAAAACATCAGGCATACTTAACAGCTTCTTTAGAATTAATTTTATAAAACAACCAACTGTGTCGAAATTACAGTGCGTGATAAAGTGGAAAATGAATAATGGTTAGATCGGACTGATGCGAGAGATCTGGGTCATGAAATATTGCTATGTGCATCATACTACCGGTTGATTCAAAATTAGTGTGACCAATTTTAAAAGCCTATAACTATTTATCGTGAATTTCTACAGTTTTACTACTGGTTTTATTTAGAAAGGAAAATTTTAAGTTACTAATCTAACCATTTTTGTTAGTGGGAGTAAATTATAGTATCTAAATTGGATAAAGCAGAACAAAATTTAAAGCTTTTGAGAAGGATGGTTATTGAAATTGTTATAAATATAAAGCATTTAAAAATTGAAAAAGAAATTTTTCTATCATATTACTATCTAAACTTCGAAACGAAATAAAATTTAGCTCGCAATCAAAAGCTCCAGGAAAAAAATGCATACGAAAGGAAGTCTAAAGGAAAACGAAAGGAAGGTATTGCAATCGACAATTTGTCGTCAGTTAATTGGCTATAAAAAGGTGTATAAAAAATCTATCGTCAAATGTCTGAAAAGACCCCAGAAAAATGATGAAAACGCTCTTGGCCTCTGTATTTATGTCACCCAAGGTCGATACAAAACATGGATAATTTCGGAGAGAGAAGCCTGTTTCATCTGTCATCCACAACTATCGAAATGAAGATGCAGCATATTTCACGCGAAAAGGGTGTCCTTGGGCTATTCAGAAAAAGGCAAGTTAGCTGTCAGGTGTTACGGTAAGGATGGAAATGTCCTCTCAAGGCTTAACAAAATTATTTTTGTGAAATTATAAGGCTCAAATGATGCTACATACTATCAGCAGAAAGGTTTTGCGACACATGACCAAGAAAGTAAACGTCTTTACCTTCGAGAAAAGTTTTTTTACCAGATTCTGCACCAAGTCATACTGCAAAATCAACTATACAACTATTCTTCAAAAATAAAAAAGTAATGAATTTTCTTCGTTATAGAAATAGCTACCATCACTCCAGCTGTTCTTCTTGTGAATATTTTTTATGGAATAGTTAAAAAGTAATTAAATAAGATGTAAAATAAAGAACACTTCAAGGGTTCCAAAAAGGCATTAAAGAGGGAAGTTTGAAATTCCCCTAAAATGTTTCAGCAAACTCTTTTTTGGTTTTAATAAGCAACTTGCCAAGTGTGCTATGTTAAAATGAAGCCACACACTGAAAATTTCAAATTATATAACTTTATTCAATAAAATCTATGATGCTCTGAAAATGATACATTATTTTGAATCAAGCGGTATTCACTAATTAGTCCTCTTATGAATAATCATCGCTTTTTGGTAACTTATAAGGATTGAAAACTTTAATTGCAGTCTAAAATCGTCTAACAAAACCTGCATGATGGGTGGGTTTTAATTCAATTTTTTACTGTGAAACATTCAACTCCTTTACATGGCACTATTGTTTTATTAGTTTCTTTCTAATTTTCATCATACTTTTCTGCATAATAGGTAGGTTACTTTTCTTCTTTATAAAACCAGCAGCTTTTTGCAGGTCCAAGTTTGACTCGCTGGTCCTCCCCAGTTGACCCTATCAGTTACGACGGCCTTCCATCGGTTGATTAATATTAGTTGGGGTCCTTTCCAGCATGCTCTGCCATGGTGTAGGTGGTAGTCCTCTACATCTGGTCCCTACAATTTTTGAAAAAGGATTACTTTTTTGGTAGTAACATATTATATTTATCAACCACTTAATACATGATACTTTTTATAGTTCTCACAATGTCAGTCCATATATTTGCGAAGTATGTTTTTAAATTTCATGATTGTAAGAATTCTCTATCATAGTTCTCTCGAACTAGATCCAAAGATTTTCCTTTCTTTTCAAAAATGAGCAACGCTGTTCTTCCTCTGCTTTATTGGGGTCAACATTCACTTCCATAAAGAGCAATAGGCCTGATTAAAATTTTATATATGCTCAATTTGGTGATAGAAATATTGGAATTTGGGGTGGTTTCAAGGCCATGAAAAACTTCTATTAGCTAAACAGGACTATTTTGTTTATTTCGGTTCAGATCATCCTTCCTATGAGATAAAAAGTTCCTAAGTAAGTAAACTGTTTTGCAGTCTCAAAAGAAAGTATAGTTTCTTATCTTCAAAGAGACAAATACGGAGATTTATTAGTGGAAATCAAAGACTTTGCGATTAATGATAATTTTTTTCCTTCCATAACCACGATTATCTGCTCCCCCCTCATTGCTTATGCAATGTAACAAATTACTTGTTTGAGTATTGATTTAGAATAGTTCGTCAAATCAGCAGAAATGGAGAACAAAGATAATTTGTAGAGATCATTTCATGTATACTTTACGATGATGAAATATTACTCAAATATGACACAAGTTTTGCCATTGTATTGACTTATAGAACTTTGCATGATTTTGTAATCGCATATGATGGTGCATCCCTTGAATTTTTATGTTTAAAAATAAGCTCCGCTCGCAGTCGAATTTAAAGAGTTTGGAAAATCAAAGTATTTACTTTTGGTGGTATTTACGTATTTAATTATTTTCTTAAAATTGATAAAACATTTCTAAGAAAGATTGGTCTCTCTCTTTGTAGTTTTAATTCACTTCTGACTAAAATTTATTTTTGTTATAGTTAAAAAGGAAAAGAATAAACATGGAACTGGTCACTATATTTCCTGATTTTTCTTTGGAACTCCTTTCGTGTGTATGACGTGATAATCCGGTAAAGTATGTGTGCAACATTATTCAGCAGAAACTCTACAAATTACGGCGTGCTGATGATAATTAACAGGATACATTTTAGATGTAATATTTTTATGTAACATATGTGATTGTCAAAGAGAGAGTTCATGAGGAGAACTGCTTTTGTTAACTTGTTTTATATTTTTTATTTACATCAATGATTTTTAACATATCATATCAGTATATATTTTGTTCCGATTGAAAAACGCGACGTGCTTAGCAACCATAAATCGATTTTCATTTTTATCCCAAGAAAGGTAAATTTAATGCTGACAAACTTCAAAATGTACTATACTTCTATTTGCAAGGTTTAAAGCTATAATAGATGGTACGGTTTAAAATGTAAACATGGCTATTTCGGTTAAAAATTCTTGTACCCAAAAGAAGAGTACATCCCTAAATTTGCTCCAGGGGCCATTTCTGGTTAAATTAAAGTAATTACCAGAGCATATACGCAATTTGCCGACATATATTTGGAAATTAGCTTCAAAGTGTAAAATATTTTATGATGTTACCCAAATTAAATAGAAAGCCAAGGTATCCGACTACGTTCCGGAACCAAAGTGATTTTACAAACACTTGTATAAATAGGATAATATTTATGACATTTAGTGTCACTTAGATGAAAATGTATATAAAATTATTTTTAAGAATAGTATTACAATAAAAATTATTTAATTTAATGTGTGACAAAAAAATGAACATAGAACGACCAATTTCAAAATGTTCTTTTTTTTTTGGCAGAAAAATGTTTCTATTATATTTTTCATGTATATAACAGAACTCTGTACCCAGAACAACTAGAATTTTTGAAATATGTAACTTAGAAATTAGGTTTTATCTATGTTTTATGACAACAGGAGAATTTAACGCCGATAATTATTTCAAATGGTTGTAACTCTAAAATAGTAGTGGTGCAAAACCCATAGTTGGCCTCTGTACGAAGTCTGAGCTATATATACAAAGGAAAAACTAATATTCCAATAGAAGCAATTTTCACAAAAAGGAAGGAAACATTTTGAGAAAAGGTTATTCTAAAGTTAATTTTGCCGAAATAATGAATTTAAATAAATTTTTTTGTCAAAACTATCCCTTCGACGGTTTTATACATGTATTTATAATCTAAGTGACACTAAATATCATAAGAAAACTATCCATTTATGTGTCTTTAAAATCACGATTCCGGGTACCTTTCGTCAATCTAAATTTTCATTCTGATTCGGAACCGTGATTTTTGCAAAAAGCATGCTCAATGGATACAATATTTATGATATTTAGTGTCCCTTAAATAAGAAAATGTATATAAAATTGTCTTAAGAATAAGTATTACAATAAAATTATTTAAATTGCAATAGTTTGACAAAAAAGGCCAGACATAGAATGACTGATTTTCAAGAATATTTACTCTTGTGAAAAATGCTTCTATTAAAATAATATTTTGCCTATGTATGGAATCAATTTCTCTGTACAGAGGTTCAAAATAAAATTTTTGAAATATATACTTAGAAGTGGGTTTATCCATGTTTTTACGACAACAGGGTAGAAGTTTTAAGAAAATAAGGCCGATAAATTTATTTTTAATTGGTTGTACAACTACCATGTGTTATGAATTTTCAACAAAATAAATAGTCCCTCTCTGGAGAGTCATTACTTTATATAAACAACATTATTATTATTGTGTAGCATTTTTTTACTAAAGGAAAAGAGGCATTTTGAAAAGGTTATTCTAAGTTAATGTTTTGCAGAAATATTGTATTTAAATAATTTTTTTGTCAAAATGTTCTTAATACAATTTCATACATGTGTTATTCATAATCCAAGTGACACTAAATATCTTGAAAGTATCCATTTATGCGCTTTTTAAAATCCGCTTTTGAGCAGCAGTCGCATACATGTAATAACTTTATGGAATGGAATCAAGTTCCAAAAACACATTTGTGAACAAAAATGTGTAAGAATTGGTGAAATGGATACAGCGATATCTTTAATGAATATAAAGACTAAATATATAAATCAGGGATTAACACCTGCTTAAAAGCCTTCGAGCAAATGACCAAACTTAGAATTTATGAAGCTTAGATGGCGGTTCAAATAACTAGCAAAAGGGTCTGGATTATTGAAAGACAGAAATAGAAAAAGAATAAGGGGTGTCTTAGCAGAGTTTACCGTACATTTTAAATATCAAATTTTATTGACTATACCATTTTATTAAGTTGTTCCGTATTTACTCAAAATGTATTTTTCTAGTTTTTAGTTACATCCGTAGAAAAATCTATCCTTATATTTTAATTGAAACTTGGCACTTGAGCTTTTTGTGTATTATATACATTAATACTACCAATTTAGCTAAAATCTTGGTACTGTTTTACTGCCAATTTTCCTAAAAAATTACCGTTTTATCAAAATTTCAAAAGTCAAGATTCAAATTTACTTTATAAAAATTCTAAGCAATGAAATAAAAAATTTAAACATTTAAATAAAAGGGTACTTTTTTTAATTAAAAACATCATGTTTTGTGGTTTTATATACTATAAAAGAAAAATACAGGTACACAATCAACACTATGGATGCAACGCAGCACGGAAGTGTACTTTTAAAACTGCTTATAATTCTAAAATATTGCATACATTTAAAAATTTTATGCTACCAGTATATAAGAAAGACATAGATTGAATGACACAAATTTTTTTATTTATGGAGTCTTTTAGGTTTTGAAAATAATGTTCCTTCGCGAAGATCGAAATTTTGCTCGTTTTGTGTTATCGAAAACGTCCTGGTTCCCTTAGAGATTAAGAGATCAATATCCGCTAAACGGTGATTATAGGTTAATCATGGTGTTGATTAAGCTGTGGCTAACCTTGACTTCATAATTCTTTAAAAGCATTTCTTATAATGGGCTGCATATTGAAAACTAACCCTTTACAGACATGGAAACCCCCCAGAGGTGAAAGCTGTTTCACGGTTGCAACATCTAGTGGTGGCTCTCGATACCAAATTTTGATGCTTGATTTTACTTTATCTTTTAAATGCCACCTAATCATATGAAATACGTGCCTACGATTTTCGTACCCGGAAAGTCTATCGACTACATCCGGGATAGAACTCACAACCTTAGGCATATGAATCTAGCATGGTATGTTTAAGCCATCAAACCAACACGAAATCCCTTTAACCCTCCAAGCGGTCTGCACGTAAAATTCGCCATTCAAAAGATGGGCACTGCTGCCTTCAAGCAAGATTTAAAAAGTGGCCGACCGCATTCTTAAGGTACAGCTCAAACCGCTTTGAACCCCACCTGAAAGCAAAAATATGTGTGCGGTGCATTTTTGAAGCATCGCCAGAATGGCCAATTTTAAGTGCAGTCATCCGCTTAGAAAGGAAAAACGGGTAATGATGGCTACAGAACAAAAATAATTTCATTCATCTTTTCGCTTTTCCATTTTAATGTATGAAGTTTTCACAGGACTTAAAGTAGCACTGTATCTTGTGCATTAATTATTATTCTAAGCACCTTTAAAAATACATGTTTTCAGTCTTTAAAATTTTTTAACTAAGTAAATTAGAAATAGAGAGGGCTACTGATATGATAACTCTAATAACAATCGAGCGATAAGATCTGATTTCTAATTAATTATGGGAGGTTTTAAGCTCCACTGTATATACAACACAAACTTATTATTTCACGTTGGCTCTTTAACGCTGTTGGTAGACTCGGAGAATGTTGCCAGACGTCGAGCCTTTTTGAGTTACACTTAATGTCGAGGGTACCGATATTTACGACAGTGCTGTGGTAGATAATGTGATGGCTGCGTTTAAAATATTCAAAAAGACATAATTATTGCTATACTGTTTTCGCGAATTAATTGGGACAGCATTTTTTTTTTCTTCTTTGAGTTGGTATGTAGTTATCAGTGATGTCTTGAACTCCTCGAGCAGTTTATATGCGCCTAAGAGGTAATGTGATTGAGCAAGCTTTACCTCCAAATTTACTCGTTTGTTTGGTTTTGATGTATCAATTGTCCAGTTGTGAGCCTTTCAGTGTGGCAGCTGTTGGTTGCATAATTTTGTGTTCCTTGTAACGTTTTACTTTTGCCTATTCTGAGATGGATATTTTCTTTAAAAAAGTGTTCTTCTAAAAATAATGCTGTTAATGAATTCCTTCTATGGCTGTGAGAGATATAGCTTCGGTAGTTGGTGTGGGCAATTCAAGTTTTCAAGAACAAAAGAACATTTTCAGATTCGGAACATCATTTCAAAAAGAAAAAAGGAAAATAGCAGGCTCAAACGGGAAAACTATTCTAAGAGCTGATAAAATTCTAATAAAATATCAAATAAGTGCAAGAAAGGTAAGCAAAAAGATCTTTGAAGGGTCTTTTGGATTATGGTAATGAAGTGAATCCCTCAACTACACGAAGTACAGCATAGAAGTTAGCCGTAAAAGGCCAAGAAGTTTGATGAAAAAAGCAATTTCCAGTTCAAGAAGAGGTGAAAAACGTTTAGTGTGAAAAGCCAAAAAAGTGCTGATACTAGACTAAGGATTAGAAGATGATTTTCGGTGATGAAATACATTTATGTGTGCAGGGAAGCAAATTAGGTGTAATTAGACGAAGTGAAGATGAAACTCTGCTACCAGATCATACCGAACAGACTGTAAAACACCCTTCTAAACAAACGTCTTAGGTTTTTTTTCACAACAAATGGCACTAGAAGCTTAGTTCCTCTCAAAGCCATGAGAAATTCTGTAAAATACAAGCAAATATTTCGCAGTAGAATTATTGCATTCAAGGAAACATTTATGGGATATTTCAACATGGCTTGGCTTCTTTTCACAATTCGAAATTGGTTCAGACTTTTATGTGGGAAAATAAAATAAAAGTGCTAAATTCACCTTGTAATCCACCAAACTTAAATCTTGTTGAGAATTTATGGCTTATTCTCAAGAAAAGTTCAGCTAAGATGAGTTGCACGACAACACAGAACAAATGATGAAAAGAAGTGCTATACAGTGTGGTTCCACGTATTAGTGAAGTTGAGAACATGTGCGCTGCCACTAATTGAGGACGTACATACCGAATGAGTTGAAGAGGTCATTTCTGCTACAGGAGGACATATTTCATACTAATAGAGGTTTTCAGTCTACTCAAGGCATATGGCAATAGGACTAAGATTTTGAAAAAAGCGTTTCCTAACCGTTTTGTCCCAATTAATTCGAATACAGTATAGTAACTCTCAAAGTTTGTCGCTACTTGAAGCTCAAGACTGAGGCAAATTCACAGAGTCCTGATGCAGGTATAAAGGCAGTCTATGGTTTCGCCTTTGTATCTTATTTTTATAGGCGGTTATGTCACATAGCTAAGGAAGATACGTGATACAGTTGGGTTTTGGTGGACAGAAACCAATGTTAGTATTCAACCATTGGTCCCTTGTCACCCTTCTTTCTTGCAAATTTGGATTTTAAAGTTGTGAGATTAAGGTAGCAAGCACTTTGCTGGTCTCTCACAAGCCTTGACCAAAGTAACGCCAAATGTTGCCTTGCCTTAGAATTTAAAAGCCAACATTGTCTTCTTGTGGACTTTCCCGCAATAGATCAAATGACCGTTGGGAACTATAATTAGTTTTTTAGTGAAAGTTACAGTGTAGACCACCGTAGCCTTAATAACTGAGTTACCGTAGCCCTGAGATCATTATCTAACCCTTTTTCATATACAGGGAATCATTACGGACAGGTTCATTCATTGATTCATATAATTATCAGGACTTTCCATTTTTTTAAACAGTACATTTCGTCGAGATCAAAAATGGGAACCGTCTCACTATAAAGAAACACGAGGGTTATTGGTGGTGAAATACGTAAATCGAATTGCAGTCAAGTTACGACACCCAAGCTGGTACCACTTTATCCAAACTACCAGTCCTCGGTAATGGAAGAACTTTGAGCCTCGGCAGGTTTAACCCTCTTACCGGTATCAATCTCTCAGATGGGGATGTTTTGCTTCAATGCCTGTAGATAACGCTCTGGTAAGATTTTTGGGGTGGGCTGCCTTGACACCTTCAATTGAACTCTACCCAGTGAGAAGATCACGTGGTAGTACATGGCAATTTGTTTCAACTCACGATATGTGCAATTTTTCTTATCTATCACCGTCTATCAGACGGATATTCCTATAGTTTTTTCGTGTCTGGTATTATTATTTTTAATTACTTTTACATGAATATAAATAATGTTAAATCAGTTTTTATTAAAAATACTAGTCACAATTCTAGTGCTTGTTATTTATTGATTGTGTAATATTACATTTGTGTTTATTTAACCCACATATATTTGAGCCATATATTTCGCGAGCTGTAAGGACAGCATTCAAAACAGTCCTTGGAGTAATACAAATTAAAAAATTAGGTGCCCGTCTGGCAGACGGATGTTCCTCAGTGTGGCAAAAAAATTGATGTTCCGGCCAGAGGGTTAATTTGAATCAGCCCCTCTGTACAATGAGTCTTCAGGGGCATTAGGCAGTGATACTCCGGCCAGGAGTTCATAACATTAACCACTAGACTACCGTGGCCACAGTGATTCCTCTAGTGATGATGGGTTTGATGGCATTGAGAAGAAAAGACAATTTCTCTCCTATTAATAACAAGATAATTAAAAACATCAAAGAGATAAAAAAAGGACAGGGGTTAAAAAATGCTTAGTAAGGAAATCAATCAAATAAAAAAGTTACTAGTACGCGTTCCCATTAAAGATTCGTTGAAAAAAAGGTGATTGCATTTTTGTTAACAGGGAAAGGGTACAAAGAATGGGATGCCAGATTGAAATGTTTTCATTAATCGAGGATTAAAATTTGAGAAGCTGGTTCTGGCTGGCCCTGGCAGGCAAGTGGTCATGACTTGAGCTCGTGGTCTGCATTTTTAAAAATTATAGGTTTGGATTTAATATAGGCCTAATGCATTTTCAAATACGTGGGAGGCTTAATGTCCTTCTATAACCCTATTTCGGAAGTTTCAAAAGTTGATGCAGTCAGCAATTCTTGTAGCTTCATTAGGGCTTATAATGGTGAGTATGTTGGTTATGATTAGGTTTTCCGGACACGTTCGGAACCGTGATTTTCAAAAGCGTGTAAATGGATAATATTTATGATATTTATGTCACTTAGATCGGAAAATGTATATAAAATAATTTTTAAAAAATAGTATTACAATAAAAATTATTTAAATAATATTTTGACAAAAAATGAACATAAAATGACCTTTTAAATATTCTTTTGTGAAAAATGCTTATTATAATAAATATTTTGCCTGCAGAGCTCAGATCTCACAGAGTCTCAACTAGAATTTTTGAAATATATAACTTAGAAGTGGTTTATTCCATGTTTTACGACAACACAGGATAGAAATTTTAAGAAAAAGCCGATAATTATTTCAATGGGTTTAAACTCAAAAAAATGGAATTTTTCAAAAATCATAGTTGAACCTCTGTGCAGAATTGATTTATATACAAAAATATTATATTTTTAATATATACAATATTTTATAATAGAACCCATTTTTCCAAAAAAAGGAAACTTTTAAAAAAAGGCTATTTTTAAAATTATTTTTTGCCGAAAGATTGTATTTTAAAATTTTTGTCAAAATGTCCAAAACAATTATATACATGTATTCTATTCTAAGTGACACTAAAATCAGGAATTTTATCCATTTATGCTTAAATCACGGTTCCAATGATCGATACCTTAAAAAATCTTTTAACCATACGAGAAAAAACTACAATAGGAAGAGTTTTCAATAAGCAATAGAATTTGAAGTTAACTAAATTATTCTAACCAGTGGTTGCCAAAATGTTTGACCTCACGAACCAGTAAATTCATAATTTAAATCATACGGACCACTAATAAGATTTTTTAAGTGTTAAATATATTTATAAAAAAAATTATTTTCTAAGAACACATAAAATGTACCTAAATAATAAAATGGAACTATTAATGGGAACAAAATTATTAAAACTTTATTAATAAATCATAATAAAATAAACAAAACTGTAAAAACAAAATAATTAAAAAGGGTTAAGTATATCAAACTTTTAGCATTATACATGACTTGTGTGATAGATGTTCCTGCTTATTTGAAATAAAATTATGTTTATTTGGATCCAATGTTGTACTCCAAGAGGGAGAGCTGCATTTATTTCAAGCTGAGATTATCTTAGCTTGATCAGATGATCAGCTTGAGTAAATGAGATCGGTATCTTTTTTTGATGGCTATGACAGATGAAAAAGCCTTTACACATAAATAAGTTGTGGAGAATTGAATCAGAATTTTCATCGCCTGTTTACTAAGAAAAGGATATTCATTTATTATAGAAAGCCAAAACGGAGATCTTGATAAGGATGAATGAAATTTAAATGTGAGAGTTTCGTCGGACGATAGGTCGATGATGCTTTCTTTTAGATGCATGCTGAAATTATTATGAAATTATTATTACTATGTATGGTATCTTCATTCTTTGTGATAATAACAAGACAAAAGGCTCTATAAGTGATTTCAAGTGCTTTTTAACAAGTGTTTCTACTTGCTGCATCTTAAAACATAACGTGATGAGTAAGTATATTCCACATTCTTCTGGGGACCAACGAAATTTTCTCGCGTATCATTAGTGGTCAGCTGACCACCACTTTGGGGCCTCTGTTCGAAACTATTTCCAAAAATGTTTGGTACTCATTCTCGTTTTAAATGCGTTATTTTTAATTAATATATCTTGTTTTCATTTATTTGTGGATTTCAAAGCAGCATAAAAATTTTGCAAGTAATATTAACGTCTTTCGTAATACTAATAGTTTATGACAGTATTATAAAATGTATTGTGAATTGGTCAATACGACTATGATAGTACTAAGCCATACGAATAATCAGTCCTCATTTTACTGAATTTTATAATTAGTTTTTGTCGATCATATGTCATTTAATTCTTATTTTCAACAACATGAGGAAGTTCAACTGCTGTTTGCAAAAAGTGCAACACCATGAAGGAATCATCAGAATTAAATGATATTTAATGCACAAATGACTTGTAGTAATACAAATAAATTACGAACTTTTCAAAGCAAAAAAACAATATTAAGTGTCCGAAATAAGTATTCAGTGTAGCCACCACCTCGCTGCAAAAAGTGCTGCTATACGACGTGGCATGGAGTCAAACCGATTTTGAATGTCTGCTTGATCCATATTGCTTGTATGCGCAGCAAAAGTTCGTCTTTTGAAGTTGCAGGACGTGGATCACGAGCGAGACGCCAACCAATTAACTCCCGCACGAGCTCAATACGTGAAATATCCGGCGAATAAGCAGGCCAAGGAAGAAATTGCACGTGTTGGGCTGAAAAGAAGTCTTGAAGAGTCTTTGCAACATGTGGGCGTACATTATCTTGCGGAAAGATAACTCCAGGGATCTTTGAAGAAGGAAGGAACAACTTCGGGCTGTAGCATTTCATGTACGTAACTGTTGCTATCGAGATTACCCTCAATTCTTAGCAAATCGCATCGTACATGATACGAAATCGCACCCCAAACCATAACTCTGGGTATTAGGCCACTTTGTTGTTCCAAAACACACATTGGAAGGCAGCGTTCACCGACATAGCGTCTCACACGAATGAGGCCATCATGGTCTTACATAATGAAGAATGATTCATTTGAAAAGACAACTTGGTGCCAATCAGCTTGCCAGGATGTGTGCTCATGAGCCCATTGCAGTCAGCCGTCGATGGTTTGCCGTGAAGGGGATCTTGTATAAAGGCACCCTTGCACGCAATCCATAATGCAGCAGACGTCGACGAATTGACGAAGCCGACATTAGTACATCTGTAGCAGCAGACCAACGTGCTGCCAACGCCTGGAGGAAGCTGTACTGTCATTCACCGCTATGTGGAGCAGGTGTCGATCGTCGCGCGTTGACGTCACCTTTCATCGTTCACAGCCAGTTTTCCGAGTTGTCCGGTGCTCGTCAGTCCACTACTTCCAAACTCGTATCACTGTTGAACTGTTCCGCTACAGACGAGCTCCTGCTGCGCGATAGAAAAATCTTCCTTCTCGAAGGCCGATAATCCTCCCTCGTTTAAGCTCAGCAAGTTGTTAAAATTTCTCCTTATTTCGTCGTGGCGACAAACTTAGGTCTCACTAAACGTTCGCCACTAACAAATAATCATTAAGTTTTTCAACGTCCTCACATTTCTATAATATGCTTAAAGCATAAGTTTAGAGGGATGCTGCGCACGCCACGCATGGACGGTGGCTCTGAGACTTTACTATTTTTTCGTAACATCCTTATAATTGATATTTTGCTGCAAAGTTCCTTTAATTCTGAGATTCCTTCACGGTGCTGCATTTTTCAAACATTTGTACATGCTGCAACCAATTATATTTCTTCTTTCCTTTCATGGGTTTCCTTTTGTGCCGTCTTTTTACTACAAAGCCCAAAAGTTGGGAATAAGTAGAGCATTTTACATCATGTCTTATAGGTTTAACGATAAATTTACTCCCGGGTTACTTCTGCATGTATCATTCAAAAGATAAATATCACTAATTTTTTAAAGAAAATGTTTTTTCAAGGAAATTAGTTATTAAAATAGTAAATCACAATAAAATCTATTCGATCAAAACATTCTTAAAACAATCCCCACATTAGTAATGTTCGTTTTTTATCACTACACAGATGGAATGAATTTTTTCTTTAACTGCTTACGAATCAATAGAGTTTTTCTTAAATGAATTATAAATACTTATTTGCACTCTCTTGAAACATGTAATTTTATGCTTATGGAAAATAGAGATGTTGTAAACATCGGTTTTGTAAGTAATATTTTATGTGTGCATAATGGAGCAGTTTAAATTACACTGAGTAAAATACCTTTTCTTTTCTGATATTAAATAAAAATTGCGATTTTAGTGGGTCCTATTTTAGCCCACCCGAGTTTTGAACCTTGTCAGCTTTGGGTCAACAACTTCACTAAACTAGCTACTCTTCTGAATTAGCTTTAAAAAAGAGATTAGTGATCTTAAGGCGTGTTGGGTACCTAAAAAACTTCTTAATATTACAATTTTTAGATTTTTACATTTTTCAAATTGTATAAATTTTAACCTATCTAAAAATACCTTACTTTAACCTATAGGTAATTAGAAGCCCTTAAAACCTAATTTTTTTAAATAATAAATTTAAATCCGCCCCCCTTTTTAACCTCAAGCGGTTGACAAAATTCCGCTTCCAGAGATGCTTTTTCTGCTTCGAGAGTCCTCAAAGGCGAGCCGCATTATTAAAAATACGGCTCAACGCTTTTTGGGGAACCCAATGAAAGAAAAATATGTGCGGTGCATTTGAAAGCATCTCCCAAAAGGAAGATTAAATTGCAAGACCGCTTACAGGTATGGAGGAAAATGTAAACAAAGTATTTTGTTTTTGCTTAAAAGTTGATTGAATGAAGGAAGTCTAAACATTTAATCCAGAATTGCTAAAAAAGTGTTTATATGGAGGTACACAAAATCCCAATGAAAGTAACGTAAAGTGGTCTCGTGTGCCGAAGAAAATATTTGTACAAATAGAAGTATTATAATTGGATACATATGATGAAATTTCATCATTTAATATGGGTAATGTATCAAAACCAGAAATTTTGTGAAAACTTAATTTTGAGCCTGGTGATTACACTGTACAGGCAATGGAGCGCCTCGACCAACAGAGCTGTTAAAGGCTAAATACTCATGTTTACAAAAAACAAAGGAAGTTAGGAAAGAAACAAGACTTAAAAGGAATAAAGAGGATGATGAGATTAAAAAAAAAAATGGAAATCATTTGCAGTATGGGGAGGAATGTTTAAATAAAAAGTAACTATACATTAAAGCTCATTTATCTCAAAATGTAAATTTTTGATGTTCGATGTACCTTTTCTGGGAAAATAATGTTCACAGGAATATATGTAAGATTTTTTATGACATATTTATAGTGATGGCTAATATATACTGAAAGGAGTTTTTTGTAAAAAAATACATTTTTTTAATTTTTTAAAAAAACTCCTTTCAGTATAAGAGATTGTAAAATTTCAAAAATGTATTACTTACAAATTTTTTTTATGTAAAAAATGGGTTAAATTTCACTATGTTTGATAAAATATTTTATAAATTATTAAAAAATTCATAATTAGCTGAAAGCTCATTTTAGTATAATGAGAAAGGTCTACTTTAATTAATTCAAAATTTCAAGCATTTACTTATAACAGATTTTTAGAAAAGGTACATCAAAATCAACCAATTTTACATTGTCGGTATAATGGTCAACTCCTCTTAAATGCGATTGATAAATATCGTTCGTAATTACTAATTGATAATTAGTTTTGGTAAACCTACTAATTATAAAGCAGAGGTAATTGAGCCATATATATCTTTTCCAAACTTGATTGTTGATTGTTAACAGCATGCGAATGTCGATTTCTGTTTAGAATGAGTTGAGTGCAAAGCTAAACAATTTTTTAAAAAATATTTGTAAGCTAAAAGAAATTATTAAGTGCAAGAAGGTTTGATTGCTGCAGAGTATAAATGTATCCGAAATGTAGGTATAGCATTCGAAAGAATGTAATTAAGGTATCCGACTACGTACGAAACCGTGATTTTAAAAAAGCATATAAATGGATAATTTTCGTGATATTTAATGTCACTTAGATTAGAATACATGCATAAAATTGTTTTAAGGACATTTTGACAAAAAGAAATTATTTAAATACAATATTTCGGGAAAAAATTAACTTAGAATAACCTTTTTTCAAAATGTTCTCCTTTTATAAAAAATGCTTCCAAAATAATAATATTTTGTGTGTGTGTGTGCTTACATAAGGTAAATACTTCTCCAGAGAGTCTGAACTATTTTTTTTTAAAAAAAAATTCACATTATTTTCAGAGTTACAACCAATTGAAATAATTATCAGCGTTTTTTTCTTAAAATTTCTCCCCTCTGTTGTCGTAAAACATAGATAAACCCCACTTCTATGTTATATATTTCAAAAATTCTTGTTGAGACTCCTTAGAGAGGTCTGAGCTATATACAGGCAAAATATTATTATAATAGAAGTATTTTTCACAAAAGGAGAATATTTTGAAAACAAGTCATTCTATGTTCATTTTTTGTCAAAATATTGTACTTAAATAATTTTTATTGTAATACTATTCTTAAAACAATTTTATATACATTTTCTAATCTAAGTGACACTAATTATCATAAATATTATCCATTTATACGCTTTTGCAAAATCATGGTTCCGTACGTAGTCACATTAAAGGTTATATTTGAATAAGATGCCGTTTGAAAGTAGGAGAGAGTCCGTATGATGTGTGTAAGAGCATAAGGGAAAGTTTGTGGCTCAGCAAGTAATTTCAATAACTTTGGAATTGGAATGTTACAGGAATTTGTTGTCAAAGTCCTTAAAAATTTAAACTTCTCTCCTTCAAACTCTGATTTCTTCTTTTCAGAATGTTTTTAATTTCCGGTTTTCACTAGTAAAATTTTTCAAAGATTTTTTTCCATGAGCTTTAAAAATTTTCATTTTTAACTTTCGCGGATATCAATTTAATCTTATTAGAATGCTCTTTATTTCCTATTTTTAAAAGCTAAATTTTATGTTATTTTATTCCTTAAGTGATAAAATTTCTTCATTAATTTTTCGGACAAAACTAAATATTTTCCCCACTTTCCCTGGTCTCGACTTATTAAAACGTGCCTTGAGGCCATTTTAGCAAGGCTTCAAAAACCACTTCACCGAAGGGTGAGCTATAATACGATTTTACCTCGATTTGAATTACAATAATTTAATCACGTTGTACTAAAAGAGATTTATACCATTTGAAATAATTGACAATTTGTAGCTTTCGCAATGAATTTGTTTCTACCGAAAACCACACAAAATAAAGTATAGATGATATTTTCAAGTATGAATATTAAAGTAAATAACAATACTTAAAATCATGTTTTTCTTATATTTCCAGTTCTTCAGAGAAGTATATAGAAGAGAATTATGTGCACAAAGGTATCCGTCCTTTCCTGTAAGTTTCATCAATTTTATATTGTAATTGTATAGCACAGTGCTTCTCAAACTTTCACTACTAGCGACCCAACTTTCAATCATAATTTTTATCGCGCCCCCCTTAAACAATAATAATGCGCTTTGTCGCTAAAGCTACCAAACAATCTTAATTATAAAACGTACAAATTCGAAGAAAGTATTTAAATTTTTTTATTTT